>APFE030288444.1:0-36958 GCA_000404065.3 Pinus taeda | reverse complement strand
TCACAATCTATGTAGAATAATTTCTTCTTAGCACACTTGTGACCTTTAGTGTATTTGCTATCACAACTGTAACAAAGCCCTTTTGCTCTTTTTTCTTCCAATTGTTGTTGTGTCAACCTTACAGGTTGTGGAAGACTAGGGGCAACAACACTTCCATCTTTATAGTTGTGAGTGTATGCTTCCTGGTTGCCATAATTTTGCTTTCCATTTTTCTTGCTAAGCTGAATGCCTTCTCTAATGAATCAGGTTCCCAAAGGCGAACATCATGTTGGATATTATCCTTTAAAGACCCTATGAACACATCAATCCTATGCTCCTCTAGAATATCTTTTACCCTTATGTTCAATTTTTGGAACTCCTCGATGTGCTCCATTATTGAACCCTTTTGTTTGAGACTTATCAATTGGCTAAAAAAAGTGTTGCTTTTTGTATCCTCATAATGTGCTATCAATTCTTCCGTAAAAATTGCTCAAGTGATAAATTGTTTACGAGAGCAAAGCCATTGATACCATACAAACTGATTTGGTTCCAAATATAAAGTTGCCATACGTACCTTTTGTGTGTTTTGCACATTATTGAGATCGAAGAACTGCTCCATCTGTAATATCCATGTGGCAGGATCCTCGCCATCAAACTTCCTCATATTGATTTTTGGAATATGGGGAGTCTTCGATCCAACATTAGAGTCCATGTAATCATGATTAACATTTCTTTTGTTCTCATCGTGAGTTTCCTTTAGTACCCTTTCACCCTTATTGACCATTTCTTGTAGCAACTTATTCATATTTATCTTCAATTCTTCCATCTTATCATCCACGCCATCAATTTTAGCTTCTGCGCCTTTCTTTAAACCATCAATTCTCAGCTTCTACATCTTTCCTTAAGCCATCCCATCTTAGATATCTGTTGCTTTTTGTGCAAAGTGACACTTGTTGCACACTTTGTGCTTGTAATTTTGAGATATGATGATATATCATATAGCATTTCTTCTTCTTCTTCATGAGTCATGCTAGAGCTTCCAGGCTCCTTACTAGGCGTTTGCATTTTCTTTCCCCAGGGCATCAGTTACCGATAATAATGCTCTATTATGCCCTTTGAATTCCTTCAAAATAAATTTTCAAACCAAGCTTAAACAAAAATTTAAGAAAATCTACACACCTTTTTTCACTTTGTAGGAGCTTGATATTGTCTCTAATATATCTCTGTAATTTCTCATCATCTAGTTCTAAATTTGTTCTCTGTAGTAGCCCTTTGTGTCCTCTTTCCAATGCCACGAGTCTGACCCAAATTGGTTTCTCCAAGGAAGAGTTATGCGAAACCTCCCACAGTGACTTGATTATAGACTAGTTCAGTAGAGCGAAATTGTACGACGTGCCACGAGTCACTGTTTCAACCTTTGGATCTGAACAATGAATAAAAGAAACTACATTCCATCCTCTTTCTTCACCTTCTTACGAAATTTCAATTCGATCCCTAGAGAGAAAGTTATGATGATTTTCCCCAGGTCACCTGTTTGGAATGTAATTCAGGAGTCTGCAAAAAGACCAACTTCCTCAGATCATATCTCCGAAAATATCGCGTGAAAAGCTCTGAACTTCGGACCCAAGGTTCAGCGCGATTTCTTCTCAAATGGGTTTTTTTGCGACTTCTGAAACGTCACACAAAAAAAGTTATAGTGAAAATGCCACGATGACCTGTTTGGAGTAGCGAAACCCTAGAATCCAAAGCTTTGATACCAAATGTTATGAAACCAGCTCAAGAAAAGATAGTAAAGATAGATCAACGCCTTAGAATTCAGCCTCTTCGAGGGGGCAACCTCCTTTACATTACATAAATGAACAATTCTTCAGTGATTGAATGATAAAACCTCCTTTCTATATATAGGAGTCTAAGGAGTCATAATATAACCCAGCCGACCTAACAATAATAATATAAAGCCACAAAAATAACAATAGAGGGATTATATGGGGCACAGTAATATCAATATGGGGACAATATGGGCACGACAATATTAATAAGGGGTACAACTACAATAGTAATGGGGTAATCACTAGTATTATAGGGACCCAACATTGTAACCACTATATTAATGTGGGGCCAGCGACGATTGAACCCACTTGGCCCACGTGGGCCGGCCCCCATCGGGGGCCCCCATATATGGTGCGTACACCATGAACCATGTACATCCATTAAAACAAACAACCCCCCCAAATTAATTAATGTGCCAATTTTAAGTGCAGGAGGCATGGGGCGGGCTGTCTAATGCAGACCCGACCCCCATGTAATACATGCAGTTATGATAAAATGAGAAAAGGTTAAACCATGGAGGTGGCGGGGTTTGAACACCCGACCTCCTCCACCTAACGCGGAATCCTAACCAATTCGACAAATTGATTTCCTTGGGTAATCCACCCTCGAGTTTTTTATAAACCATCATTTTTGTAGTGCGCCGACAGATGGAGGAACCAGGAGTGGGCACGCATTTTGAGGCAGACGAGGTTGTGCACGTAGTTTGAGGCAGCATTTTGCAGGAGCACTGAATTTTCACTTTTTCAGATTTTGACAAATTTTATATGGTTTCAACACTTCTCAATGCCACGAATGCAACGACGCTGTTCATTTCTCCATCAGAGTTCTGCATTTTTTGGCCATTTTTCAGTATGAAGGTGGAACCATGACTGCTGCAGAAACAGGGAGCAGAACCATGATCCTTGAAATTTTCTCGAGGACGTAATTTTTCTCCATGTCGGAATATAGTCAAGTTTACAGTCATTTTTCACGATTTTTCGCAGGATCGCAATGGCGAGGTTAGAGTCACCTTTTGAGTTATAGATCTCCAGTCCACCCATGGAGCAGGAACCCTTAAGGAATCTAGGGGGAATCTAAAAGATTCCTTGAGTACCAGATTCTCAATTTCTCAGAATTCAGAAATTTGACAGTCGATTTTGCACTATTCGATGCCAGAAATCTGATGATGTGTTCAGATTTTTTATTTTCTCATTTTATTTTCTAGCCATCTTTCTAAGTGGAATGCAGGTGTCAGCATTTATGTGCAAGCAACCATTTCCATGCGATTGATGGCGTGAGATCGATGGCACGAACAAATTTAGCAGTTTGAAATTTGCTTCTTCAAATGGCCCTTGGTTGTGAGGTATATGCAGTGTGTTCATGCACTTCTTTTTCTATGCATTGTGCTGCACATATCCCTGTTTGATGTTGATGAGGGATCTTGTTTATTACTTGTTTCCATGATTCCTACTTGATGTGACACGGAAACATCTATGTGATGTAATTGTTGTCATGATTTGTCATGTTATGTTTTGAGATCCCTTTGTTGTATGTTGATGGGATACTCACTTTGTCTTCATGCATGTTTGCACTAAGATCCCTCTTATGCCATGTTGGTGGGATGCTCATCATGCATGAGTTTGTGTCATATTGATAGGAATCTTTTTGATTGAGAGTTCCTGTAGCAGAACATATCTTAGAGCCACTCCTGCATTAGGGCATTTTACTTGTATGATCACGACATCATCTCTTGTACACATCATCACTATTGACAACACTTAATGCAGCGACCTAAACCATCTTGACACCAGGGCCTGGAGACGTAGTCCCTCCTGGACGAACTCTGTTATCAATGACTTATGTTTTCAGGTGTTGCTGATTGTCATGTTCCTTTTCTTTACAACATGCAGATGCATTCATTTATGTTCTTTTAAAAATGCAATTTAAAACATCACGAAAGTAAAAGGTCTTGGAAGGGTCCTTCGTCACACCTAGACCTAGATCAGTGAGAAAATACTAGCAAGATTTGAATTGCTAAACCAAAAAGTTGCTGATATCTCATTCCTAACAGTTGCCCATTCAATCTTAGAACAACGACCGACATCAATTTTCTCCATTTTGTTTATCCAGACTCCAATCATAAAAAAATTAGGAGCCAAGGTATCCACACTAGATTATTCAGTGTTAGACAAATCCACCAAATCTTCTTTGTTTACAGATGACCCAAAACTAAAGCTAAAACGAACCTATAGTTTTAGCGTGGCTAGTCATGAACTACCTACTTGGAATTTTGGGATCCAAACAATAGAAGAGAAGGCATAATAGGAATTGGTTGAAGAAATCAATGAAGCCAATTCAAAAGTCCTAACTTTCTTGCAACAGGGGCAAGAAAAGGGTCTCTCTCTCATAGAGGCCCAAGTCAAACAGTTCCTGGTTTATATCAAATAGGAATCGAGAATCTCCTCTTTGAGGATTACCCAAGGTGAAACATCCACACCAGTTTCAGTCATAACAAACGGTGTTTTTTCCATGTTGGCAGCCATTCAGGCCATGCTGTAGGAATCTATTTTTTTCCCAATTGCAAGCCCAAACTCAAAATGGAGAATTCCATTAATCTCCTCAACAGTTGGGCAGCAAAAAAATAAGTGGATGACCCTACCCTTTCTCCCTGTAGTATAGCTCAACTGATCGTCAATGGATTCAATGGCCTTGTCCATACCTGGTGGCATTATGCCTCTACAAAAGGTAAGGAATCCATCCTTAGTCACATTGATCTTATGGTTCAGTTACTTATTATCGTTCATGAATAGTTTGTCGCCTTATAGTTGATGAAGACCCAGACCATTACAATGGATTGTTCATGTCTAACCAGTTAAGAAATATTGGTCTTATAGAAGAATACTTATGCCAAATGCAGGATTGTATCATTCGATCTAAGTCCTATTCAAATGTTGCATACCTCGAATGATATATCCAGAGTATGCATGATATTCTTCCCAGAGCCATCAACAAATATTTTGAGCACAAACATCTCTCCTTAGATGGAATGACCCTAGAAATGGTGCATGACCACATAAAGAAAGTCATCGAGGAACACTATTTAGCCAAATGTGTTATGATTGACTTTAGTGAGTACAATAAGATTTTTTCCAATAAGGTCTGCATGACAGTTGGCCAAATACCCAACTAGGGAAGGGGACCCTTTAACCGTGATCCCAATTGCTATTGCAAATCCAGAGATCATCCTAAGAAGCATTGGTCGCTACAGAGTAAGTTTCAACCTTAAGCTTACAAGAAGTCATTTCAGACTGGAAGGAATCCCTTCCAAAAGCAAAGACTATTCCTAAGACACCGTCAAAATCAATCTGATGTTATATCTGTAAAAAGGAAGGTCATTGGGCAAATGAATGCCCCCAGAAAGCTTGTAAGCCCAAGCTTCCGGCCTTATTTCAAGACACACTAGAACCAACCATGTGGGATGTATTCTATTGTGATCTTGATGACAAATTGACCAAAGAAATATACTATCCTAACAGTGACTCCGAGCCCAAAGAAGAAGATGGAAACCCCATTACAGGTTTTCATGAAATTTTTGATGATGATGATAGTTTGTAGTCTTATAAATTTTGCTTGTTTTCTATGCCTAACAAACGACTTGCAGAAACACCACCATGGCATATGAATATCCCCATGAATCTTCATAATGAGATCCAAAGCATTATGGTTGCCATGACCGCATTGAATCGTCCAGAACGAGTCATCCATTCAGATGACGACTAAGCAAAATGGAAAGGAGCTAGCTTATTCGGTTCCATCCCATTGGCATCCATATGAGTGTTACGCTGATCATTCGACAAAGCACATAGAGCGATAACATGTCAAGTGTTCTTCTTTCACTTCTCTGCGTATGTAGATTAATGAAAAGCAAGCAAATATCAAATACCTTGTCATCAAGATCCAAGTTCTCAAAGCACAGTTGCAACAGACTAAAAAGTTACTGTCTCCTCTAATGACAATGTAGAACAAATTGCAGCTACGGCTCTCTACAGTTCAAAACCTCCTTCCCTTGTCTTTCCTACCCATGGTTATGCACAACGACCTGATTCCCTTGAACTGTCACAGCTCTACCCTGGTAAGTCACTCTCTCTCGCGTGGCAACCCAAATTGTATATTCCCCTTACTTTTTGTCCCCTCGATTGTAAATCTTATTCATTAGATTGTTTACTTGATTCCAACACCCAACTCAATTTAGCTCTACATTTTTCCATTCCTCCTTTTTATTGGGAGAAATCAATGGAGGGTGGAGCCAGTATTACCGGTTCTATGTTTTCCCTTCCTCACCAAGTCATTGATTTCTTGGTCTCTATTCAGGCCCACTCTGTCTAATGTACATTCTTAGAATTAGATTAAATCCTTGCAAACGCCATTCTTGGGTCCGAGTTCTTTACCCATTGGTCCCCCATTTCAATTGATTATCAGAAATTGCTGTTTACTCTTACTTTTTCTGGTAAGCCTGTATAGGTTCCCCCTAATAATTATTGTACATTCATTGTTTCATGTATACAAAAACAAGAATAGCCAAAGCCTACAGATGTCCAAAAGAAGGCAAAAATCATTTCGTTTTCCATAGGTCATTGACAAGATTATCTGAAAGATATTTCCGAGAAGATAATCCAACAATGTTCGTCGGACATCCCCAATGCTTTTTGGGAAAGGGAAAAGTATGTGATTGATATGCCATATGCAGATGATATCCAGATCCACCCACATAAAGAATCATCTGCTTTGATGAGTCCAATAGAGTTGGATTATTTCCAGAAGGAGATTGTTGATCTCCTTGAAAAGGTTTTGATTGAACCAACAAAGAGCCCATGGGCCTGTCGAGCCTTCTATGTGAATAAACATTCCAAGATCAAAAGAGGTCGACCGCGCATGGTGATGAACTAAAAACCCCTCAATGGAGTGTTAAAGAACATGTCATATCCCCTTCCAAATCAAGCAACACTTCTCCAAAAGATTAAAGGTTGTAATATCTTCAACAAATTCGACCTGAAGTCTAGTTTCTACCAAATCAGAATAGATGTCCAAGATCGTTAAAAAAACCTTCGTGGTCCCACATGGACAATACCAATGCAAGGTAATGCCTTTAAACTTAAATAATGCTCCCTCTGAATTCCATAAGTGAATGGAAGATGTTTTCAGAGGTTTATATTGGTTGATCACTTATATAGATGATTTACTTGTTTGCTCCAAGAACATCCAGGAACAAAAGAAGCACATGCAGATGTTTTGCGAGCACTGTATTAAGCATGGACTAGTTTTGTCCAAATCTAAGATGGATATTGGATTAACAAATGTATATTTATTAGGGTTGAAGATCACAAATGGTAGTATTACACTGTAAGATCATGTTCTTATGAACCTATAGAATTTCCGAGAGCAGATCCCCGACAAAACCCAGCTGCAACGATTTCTCAGAAGTCTGAATTACATCAGAAAATTCTACAAAGGACATGCCGAAGACTTGGTCGTACTACAACAATGCTTAAAAAAGTCACTGATCCCATGGAATTTAACCATGACTGAAGTAGTGAAAAATATCAAGGAGCTTTGATACCAATCACAACTTTAGCACAATGATTTACAGTTAAACACCAACATTCTATTATCTCTTGGAAGCGCAAGGAGATTATAGACACGGGTCGAAAAAATTTGTTATAGAGTTTTCGAGTGACTGATACTTTATTCGCTTTAGTTATGACATTTAGGCGCAATATAGCATCACTCTTGAGAAGAAGGGGAGAAGAGACTACCGACTAATTTCTCAAAAACTAGAACAACTCAGATTTAATAATATGAGGGACACAACCTCTCATTTATAGGATTCATATCCATGTCCAGTTATTACATGATCGGTGAGTGTTGGTTCAACTACAGATTCGGGTTCAAGTGGACAACTTGCATTATCTCATCCCTTAAAGTCTGAAGACATATGGGGAATGAATCAGACACATAATAAAGAAAATTAACTTGGGACGATAAACGCTTCTGTTAAGCTGATTGAATCGCTACTTCGCGTGTCAGGAGGTCTACTACGTAGTTGAGTTATCTAGGCTTGTGTTCAATACCGAAGTCCTAATCATCGAGCCATACTTCCCATCGCATGATGCATAAATTATTGTCTGCCAGGTCACCATTTTCTTTTTTCATGCCAAGTATGATCTTGAGGTCGGTACGTACTAGAAATTTGACTGGTTTCAAATAAAGCCTGAAATGTGTGATACTCTTTTTAATTGTGAGTACCTCTTTATTGCTTGAAGGATAGTTCAGTTCCATTCCGTGGAATGTTCCTGAGGCGTAGCCACATATCTCTTCAATGCCATTGATGCGTTCAAGAAGAATGCCTCCCCATGCTGCATTAGATGCATAAGTTTGAAGGGTATAGGATCCTTCATCTGTAGGGAGCTTTAGAGGAGGAAGCGACTGGACCTTCTCCTTGATATTTTTCACTACTTCAGTCACGACTGAACTCCATGGGATCGGTGACTTTTTTAAGCATTGTTTTAGGATAACCAAGTCTTGGGCCTGTCCTTTGCAGAATCGTCTGATGTAATTTAGACTTCTGAGAGACCATTGCATTTGGGTTTTGTTGAGGATATGCTCTAGGAAATTTTGTAGGTTCAAAAGAACATAATCTTGCAACACAATACTTCCATTTGTGATCTTCAACCCTAAAAACTGTATATATTTTTAATCCAATCCCCATCTTGGATTTGGATAGACCTAGTCCATGCTTAATACAATGCTTGGAAAAGATCTGCAAGTGCCTCTGGTGTTCTTGGATGTTCTTGGAGCAGAAAAGTAAATCATCTATATAAAATATCAACCAATCTAAACCTCTGAAAATATCTTCCATTCACGTCTGTAATTCAGAGGGATCATTCTTTAAGCTAAAAGGCATTACTTTACATTGGTATTGACCATATGGGACCATGAAGGCTATTTTGTAATGATCTTGGACAACTATTATGATTTGGTAGAAACCAAACTTAAGGTCAAATTTGCTGAATATGTTACAACTTTTCATCTTTTGGAGAAGTGATGCTTGATTTGGTAGGGGATATGCCATGTTCTTTAGCACTGCATTGAGGGGTTTGTAGTTGATCACCATGCATAGTCAACCTCTTTTGATCTCAGAATGTTTATTCAAATAGAAGGCTCGACAAGCCCATGGGTTCTTTGCTGGTTCGATCAAACCCTTTTTGAGGAGATTAAAAATCTCCTTCTGGAAATAATCCAACTCTGTTGGAATCATCAAAGCAACTAATACTTTCTATGTGCGGTTCTGGATATCATCTACATATGGAAGATCGATCACATACTTTACTCTTGCCTAGAAAGAATTGGGGATGTCTGAAGAACATCGCTGGATTATCTTCTCGAAAATATCTTTTAGATAATCTTGTTGATGAGCTGTGGCAAACGAAATGATTCATGCCTTCTTTTGGACATTGAAAAGCTTTGGCTTTTCTTGTTTCTGTATATAGGGAACAAATAATGTATAAGAATTCTTAAGGGGAACCTATACAGGCTTACCAGAAATAGTAATAGTAAACAATATTTTCTGATAATCAATTGAAATGTGGGACCAACGGGTAAATAAATCAGATCCAAGAATGATGTTTGCAAGGATTTCATCTAATTTTAAGAATGTGCATTAGACAGAGTGTGCCTAAATAGAGACCGAGAAACCAATGACCAGGTGAGCAAGGGAAAACATAGAACTGATAATATTGGCTTCACCCTCCATTGATTTCTCCCAATAAAAAGGAGGAATGGAAAAATGCCGAGCTAAATTGAGTTGGGCGCTGGAATCAAGTAAACAATCTAATGAATAAGGTTTACAATTGGGGGGACTTAAAGTAAGTGGAATATAATATTTGGGTTGGAAAGTGAGAGAGAGTGACTTACTAGGGTAGAGCTGTGATAGATCAAGGGAATCAAGTTGTTGTGCATAACCAAGGGCAGGAAAGACAGGGGAAGGAGGTTTCGAACTGTCGAGAGTCGTAGCTGCAATTTGTTCTAAATCCTCACCAAAGGAGTCAACAACTTCTTTTTCAGTATGGTGCAACTGTTCTTTGAGAACCTAGATCTCGATGGCAAGGGATCTGATCTTTTTTTGCTTGGCATTTATCTACATATGCAGAGAAGTGCAAGAAGCACGCTTGACATGCTGTCACTCTATGTGCTTGGCTGGATGGTCAACATAACACTCATTAGGATGCTAATGGGATGGAACCGAATAGGCTAGATCCTTTCCCTTTTTCTTAGTCGTCATCTGACTGCATGACTCTAGTTCTGGAGGATTCAATGTGGTCATGGCGACCATAATGCTTTAGATCTCATTATGAAGATTCATGCAGAGATTCACTTGCCCTGATGGCATTTTTGCAAGTTTTTGCTTGAGTTCTGCAAGTCGTTTGTTAGGCATAGAAAACATGCAAAATTTATAAGACTGAAAACTATCATCATTGTTAGAACTTTCATGAAAACCTGTAATGGGGTTTCCATCTTCTTCCTCGGGCTCAGAGTCGCCATCAGGATAGTATATTTCTCTGGTCGGTTCGTCATCAAGATCACAATAGAATAGATCTCACATGGTTGGTTCTAGTGTGTCTTGAAATAAGGTCCAAGCTTGGGCTTACGAGCTTTCTGGGGACATTCATTTGCTCGATGACCTTCCTTTTTATAGATGTAACATCAGACTGATTTTGACGGTGTCTTGCAATGTCTTAGGAATGGTATTTTCTTTTGGAAGGGCTTCCTTCCAGGCTGAAATAACTTCCTGTAAGCTTCTGGATGAAACTTACTCTGTGGTGACCAATGATTCTTGGGATGGTATCTAGATTTACAAGATGATTTGTGATTGTGGTTAAAGGATCCCTTCCCCCAGTTGGACATAAGGCCAACTGTCGTGCAGACCTTACTGGAAAAGATCTTATTATACTCCTTGAAGTTATTCATAACACATTTTGCCAAATAGCATTCCTCGATGACTTTCTTTATGTGGCCATGCACCATTGCTAGGGTCATGCCATCTAAGGAGAGATGTTTGTCCTCAAAATATTTGTTGATGGATTTGGGAAGAACACCAGGAACACTCTGGATATATTGTTTGAGGTATGAAACATTTGAATAGGACTTAAATCAAATGATCCAATCTTTCATTTGGCAGAAGTATTCTTCTATAAGACCAATATTGCCTAACTGGTTAGACATGAATAATGGTTTGGGTCTTCATCAACTGTAAGGCTGACAAACTGTGCACGAATGACAATAAGTAACTGAACCATAGGATCGATGTGACTAAGGATGGCTTCCTTACCTTCTTGGTGGGCTCCAGTATTGCAGCAATAATGCTACAACTCCTTGGACTCCCTTCTTTACTTTTATCAACCCGGTAGTTCGTAACAAACTTGGAAGCAACGGTGCTGTATGCACAAGTACTAGCTCTTGCCGCGACTGTCACTTGGTCATCTGGCACAAGTCCGCTAGGAGCTTAAGCCAAATTCTATGAGCTCTGAGAAGAAGCTTTTTTTAACTGATGGACGAAAGCTAACTCAAAGGAAGCTAGTCTACTTGTAGAAAGAAACTGAAAAGCTGAAAGGAAACGCAAACCCTAATTTTACTAGCTAGCCCTACTGATGCAAGAAAGAGGATGAAAGCTACTGAAAGAGATGCCATTGAATTCTAGGAAGGTAAAATACATGTGTCTCAGCTACTACTACTTGAGGAAAACATTTTTTTGTATTTTTGAACAAGTTGTCAGATTTATCATGCATGTGCTTTCATTGTTTTTGACTGTGCAGAGGTGGATCAGCGAGAGAAAATGCTTGCAGGAGGCCGGGAAGGTTCAAAGAGGGCATAAGGGGTCCCTAACACCCATCCAAAGAGTTTCACAGAGTTTGGCTATCAAGAAACCGCTTTCGTGAGCTTCTACAGGAAGTCTGCAGGGGTTCTACAGGATGTCTGGAATTTCTACAGGATGTTTAGAAAGGGGATTTTGGAGAATTGATGGAGCGAAAAAGGTGAAGGAGTGGGTATGGAGGTGAGATAAGGGTGTAAGGAGGTCCAGGACTTGGGGAATAGAGTTGAGGAGTGGCGAGGATGGTTGGATTTGTTCAAGGAGGAGTGGAGCATTGTTGCACAAAAATATGGGAATTAGGGCAAAGTGAGCAAATGGCAAACGTGAAGCAAGAATCCAAGTTGGAGGATGGAGTAGGTAGAATTGATGGAGTACAGGTAGATGGAGAGGCACTACAGGCGTTCTACAAGTTATTTCTCAAACTGGACAAACAAACACTTGGAAATCCAATGACCTAGTTACTTCACTCTAATCTGACCTAAGTAACAGCAAAGGAAATGAACAGAAGTTTATTTGCAATGAAATACGTGAAATAGCTATGAAAACTGGGCAATCAGGAACCTAAGCACGTAACCACAACTGGTGTCAATCTCTGCAAATGAAAATCTAACACTAATGATTGCATGGTGAAGCAAAGACAATGTTTTTGTTGGCAGCAATGTCACCTTTGTCCCAGCTCACGATCCCACTGAGGGAGAGGTGAGATCAGAGGTGCTTGATGGCATTTTTTTGAAGTTCTTCCCTGTGATTAATCTATCAACTAAATATGAACATGAAAATCCTATCTAATCATCAACCATGACCTATGTAACTAGCAAGATGTTAATCTACTTAACAAAAATTGTTTTGCAAAGACATAAAAAACAAATAACAATACACAAAGGAAGCCTTGGCGCTTGGGTTGGGCCCAACCCCAAGAGCTGCATGCTCCTAATGAAACTCAAAACTGATGCCAAATAAAGTTGCTTTCCATTACTCAAAAATAACCATGTTCAAAAGAAAGTTATACAACAACAACTACAAAATGAGCTGAGAAAATAGCAGCACTCTAGTGCAAAATACAATAGTCCAAAAAGTAACCTACGAAGGCTGAAAGCCTTCCTATTTATGCACTATGAGGGGCCTCAACAACCCTCCTTAACCCAAGGGGCTCTGCTGTTCAAACTTCTAGTAAACAGTCACTTTTCACCAAGCTGCTCGGCTGCCTTTAGGATTCATTTTGGTGACCTGCTGAGCTCCGAATTGAGGGTGGAGATTTCGAGGAAGGGCCATTTAATGCAAGAGACATCCTTCCTACGAATCCTCACCCTTGTTCCTTCATGCTTGGCTGTCATCTGGCTCATAATTGCTTGGCTTTGTTCCAAAATTTGTCCAAAAAACCTGAAATAACCACGTATTAGCCTTCTTGTTAAAGTGACCACCCTCATTCGTTCAACTAACATAAACATACTAAAAAAACATGCATAAACTATGAAAAATGGTGGATTGATCAAGAACAATTAGGCAAAATGAGCTCAATAAGTTACCCAATTCGGGGCTCATCATCACCCCCCTGCTAAATGGGTTGCTCATCCTCTGAGAAACTAGTCCAGCTCCTCATCCTTGATTTCCTTGACCTCCTCTCTCACATCCCAGGCCTCCGAGGTGATATCTTCTTCACGATCATGAAATCCAGCCTTTCTTTCCACTTCTTCCCACTGCCTGTGTTCCTCCTCTTCTTTGCCTCCTTTCATCAGCCCCAAAAGCAAAGGAGGACTGAACTTGAGGCTGATCCAGTTGGCCTGAAGATTCTGCATGGACTGTTTGTAGAGAGGTACTCTTGCCAAGGCCTCCCTCATCCTTGTTGGGGTGTGGTATTCTCTAATCTTTAGGCTGTGGGACAGTGTGTTCCACCTTCGTGTGCAAGCATGAACACAGTTATCCCCCAATATTCTCTCCATGTCCTCAAAATGGGCTATGGCTTGAGCTTTTCGTCCCATGTAATCTGGTAGGGCCTGAGAATCATTGGCCAAGTGCTGGTGGGCAGATATTAATGCTAAGGGATCCTCCGGTTCTGCTCTAATCAATAGTGGTTCCTGTAGTTCCCTGTCCATAACATTTCGGACCTCTGCTGCTCTCTTTTCTTCATGATTTAGCCAAGAGGCCATGGCCATAAGTTGCACGTATCCTACCGCAGCGTTGGGGTCCCACAAAGTCATGTTGGGAAGGGCCAAATTGTGTAGGTAGAACTATGATAGTTTGGCCTTGTCCTCTGATGAGCTGCTGTCACATAAAGCCATGAATTGATGGTAATTTTGAAATGGAGTGATGCCCCTTTGGGCCAAGGTGTTGATCTGAAACTGCAACCACTGATCCTTAAGGTATAGGGCATATGATTTGGTAGGTTGCCTACACTGTAGAGCTTCCATCGCCCAACTGGCCATGTAGGCCAGTTGGGCCTCCTTTTCTTGCACCTGCTGTTTCAGAGACTGTATCTCCTGTGCCGCTTGCAATTCCTTCTCCTGTAGCTGTCTAGTTAGTGCCTCAATCTCAGCCTAAAACCCATCTCTCTTCTACTATTCATCATGGGTTTCTTTTTCTGTTGTGGGCTCCTCCTATTGCCGCTGTTCTCCCGAGGTGTGGGGCCTGTCTTCCTCAGAGTGTCCCTGTGATTGTAGCTGCTATTTAAGCTGCTCGTTTTCTTCCATAGCTTGACCCGCTGGCTACTTTCTACATGCCGTACCAAAGCTAATTATTTCCTTGCCTCTTTGAGTTGTTCCTCCAAGGGACCTATATCTGCCACACCCTTGGACTTGGCAATTTTCATCCAAGTGTGGGTCCTCATTCTCTCCTCTTCTAGTGCAAAGAATAGTGGCTTTGCGAATTTTTGGGGAATTATCTTCCCGGCCTCTAACATGTTATAGTAGGAGCCCAAGCTAGGCTAGGGGCTAGATTCCACAATGTTTTCAGTCTTCTCTTCCTCCTGGGATGATTTAGCTGCCTTTTCTTCCAATTCCTCGGTCTCCTTTAGTCTAGCCAACGTTTCCTGTAGAATTGTCTCAGCATCTTGTAGAGAGGTTTTTGTGTCCAACATTTTAACCTTTTCCTTCCAGGTGGATGTTTTCGGGCTTCCCTGTTCATAGGTGATGCATGCCTTTGGAGGAGATCTTTCCTTTTGTTTAATTGGGGTGTCTACAATCGTAATTGGCTCTTTTGATTGTGGCTGGGGTCTGCCAGCTTTTATCCTCGTGCTCCTTCTTGCCTTAAAATACATGGAAGGCTCCCTTTTCCACTTCCCTTTTTTCTCTGGGGTTGTGCTTAAGGAAGCTAGCACCACTGCTGCCTCCCTGGCCAAAATCTCAGGAGACTTATCCTTTTTCTGCTCTGTTTCCATGCTTCCTATAGAAGTTGTTTTCGGGCTTCCTGTAGAAACTGTTTTCGGACTTCCTGTAGAAACTGTTTCAGCCTGTTTGGCTGGAGGTGTCTTTTCTTTTAATTCCTATTTGGTTACCTTTGTTGTGCCCTCCTTCGTTTGAAACTTTTCAGCCCTCCTACTCTGTTCTGCAATCGTTTCTCCCTGGGTGTTTGTGTCATTGTTTTTCCCACAGCTTTAGGCTCAACAACTTGGCCTTTGCCTTGTTTCTCTTTCTATTCTTTCTGTGGTGGTCTATCCTGTGTTTCTTTGCCACTGGCTTTCTCTCCTGCCTTAGTGTTTTCCTTTTCATCACTGCTGGATGAGGTGAATTCCTCGGCCAAAATTCGAATATCATCATCTCTCGACATGTTGTGGAAAATCTCCCAGTAGAGGGGGACAATGTAGGTGTGGAGGGCGTCTTCTAATAAAATCTTGATGAGCCCATGATGGGCTAATTGATCTGGCGTCCCTTCCTTCAGTTTTGTGCCACATTCAATCAATGATTGTAGAAGAAAATAAGGGATGCTCAACTTCTGTTCTGGAGGGAGATCCAACCCATGTCTTAGTTCTCTTAGTAGCCAGAAATGATAGCCGTAGACAATACTGAATCGCCCCTCACAGGTAATGTATTTCATGATTTCGAGACTGGCTTCACTCCAAAGAGGATGTAAGCTGGCTCTTCGGACCCCGTTCTTATCTTCTGCAAACTGTTCCTCGGGTAGGAAGAATTATTTCTTGGCTTTTTGGCCTAATTCTCTCTCCTCTTTACTCCAGGGTATCCCTAATGGCATACCAGTGACCTGACTAATGAGTTCAGGGGTAAGCTGCAGGGTCAACCCTCTGAATTTCACGGTGGCCTGTGTCTTTGATTTAGGTTGCAGGGACATTAAGAATTCCTCTGTTATCTCATCATCGTGACCCTGGATTTTGTCACAAAAGGTCATCCAATTGGCATGGGTGAAGAGGTTCACCACCTCAGGATATTCACGAAGTTTACTGGAATCCGAGGGTTCCTTCGTGATAAATCCTCCTGGCATGGTAAGAGTGCTCTGTTTTAATGCTCTGAGCAGAAAGGGAGTGCTGTTTATGGTTTCCTCCTTTGAATTTAGAGAAAGGATCTCTCGGGCGTTTCAATTTTTTTTTATGTGCACCAATCCCCTATTCCTAATGCTTTTGCTACTCAAAACACGACTGCCCGTGTATAATAGGGAGAATTAGGTTTCCATAGACAGGACATAGAGCTTGATTTACATCACCAGCATACATACAACCGTGTAAATTCAAATTATTCACACCCAGGTTAGCCCCCCACAGTGCTTTATCTTTTCTACAAGAATTTTTTTTTAACAGGAACCGTGGAGGAGAATGTTGACACAGAACCAACTGAGGAATTCTATGCAACACACAGGCAAACTGCTATTTTTGACTCACAGGCAGAATTATCTCTAATTCTCCTACTCCAGACAGTTCAATTCACCACCTTTCAAAATATACCATGCATGGAAGAGTGTTTTCGAGCCTACCTCTCTCGGGATTCCAAATTTGTCGAGGAAAAACCCAAGCTTCTCTGTTTCGGAAGGCTATGCCGTACTTCCTGTAGAACTTCTTCCTGTAGAATTCTTGTCGGCTTCTGTAGGATGTTACTGTGCCTCTGAACGAGCTCGGTACGCTGGAGAACTTTGAAACAGGCCGAAAAGCTTGGTGGAGGATGATGGATTAACTGATTGTGGAAGCAAAGGACGAGTACTTCGGCCCGGACGTTGCAACTACAAATGAACAGCGGGTGTGCGAGTCTTCAGGCAAGCATTTTGAAATGCGGCGCGATTCGTGGCAAGGGGGGTGAGGTGGCTGGACCGAACAGTTATCCAACGTCATGGTTGTCATTTTTCTGCGTGTCCCTGGCCGCCATTACCTCCCCTCTGCCATTAACCGCCACCGCCACTGTCAATCCACCGATTTTCCCCAACTGGACACTCGACACGTGTCGGCTGCATGGCTCATTAGCGAGTTTGAACGTAACTGAGCTTTTTCAGATCCCACGAAGCGGTGTAACTTTCTGAGGGTGGCTAGTTGACTGGCCATCGAATTCGTTCAATCTAACCATTTTCACAGACATGCAATTTTTCGAAATATAGTTTATGCAATTGACGAATGAGGTTAGACACTTACCTGCGTGGCCGTGGACGCGTTAAGCAGACTTCGGGACTTGGAACCACTGCTTCACTTGCTGCTGCCTTGTGCATGGGTGGTAGAGCCCATTCTTTCATTTGCTGATGTTGTATGCATGGATTTGGAACCCGATCCTTTGGTTGTAAATGCTGCATGCACAGGTTCTATTTGGTTTCAGCTGTCGAGGATGTTTTCATGTCCAAGAGGAGTCTTTTGACATGTCCTCTATGTTGATTTCAGTTGCCCCTGCCTCCAGAGTATGTGCTCCAAAGGGATCAGCTACTACAGGATTCCTGTAGGATGTCCTGTAGCTTCTTCTCCTCCTAGGATGCAGGCAAAACGAGCACGACCATATTATGGACAAAGACTGGATGCGTTGATGACAAGTCTAGAGGGAGCTTGAACAGGTAGAGTGTACGAGCCTTTGTTGCTTGACTTGTCACTTGGAATTTTTTTTTTCAATCTGAGGAAAACAGGGCTCTTTGTATGACTGTGCAGGAACACATAACCAGGTGGGTGCAATGGAGGTGGAAAGAGATGAAACAGGGTGCCATATGGTGACGGGTTGAATAGAGGGGTGGCTGCAGGCCTAACAAACTGATCCCAAGCATCAGATTCCCTTTCAAAATTGAATTTGGCTCGCCCAAAGGTTCTACAAGATGTTTCCTGTAGAAATATAGAACTTCCTGTAGAAAGCCCAGAACTTCCTGTAGAAAGCCTAGAACTTCCTGTAGGAGGTAGAATCTCGACCCGAATGTGACCAAATCATAGGAAAGGCGAGTGGCCATGGAGGGAGTGTCTGTAAGGATGTCCTGTAGCTTGGTACAAACCCCTATCCTCATTTTGCGTGCCCCTCTTTCCTTGCAACTTGCAATAATTTCACAAAGATTAGGCCTGTTTTCTTTTCCCTTTTTTTCTCTCTTTTTATTTTTTTTATCTCTTTTTATTTTTTGAGAGACAGCTAGGGCACCTCCATGAGGTTTTCACCCTCGCTATCTGCCCTGGGCACCTTAAAGAGGTTTTCACCCAAGGATCTTCTTTTTATTCAATTTTTTTATTTTTATTTTCCAGAGACAGCTAGGGCGCCTCCATGAGGTTTTCACCCTCACTGTCTGCCCTGGGCGCCTCAGAAAGGTTTTCACCCAAGGATCTTTTTATTTCCTGTTTTTTTTTTTTTTGATGATCAAGGTGTGGGTGGAATAGAGGCTGAGCCCTGCTCCAATACTAGCACTAGTTTTTCCAAAGTTTCAATGAACTCCTGCCTTGAAAGAGGTTTCCTGTAGATTTTCAATCAATGCCCATTGACGAGCATGGGGATGGCTTCTTCATCAATGGTCCTGATGAGGACTGAACCCTTTTCATTGCATTTCTCCACTGTATATGGTCCTAACCATCTTGTCCTCAGCTTCCCTTTGAAGTCCTTGTATCTTGAATCATATAGCAGCGCCCAATCTGCTGGCTGGAAGTGCTTTTCATTAAGGTGCTGGTCAATTCCATATCTTCCTCAGAAGTTGGACTACTTCTGAGTGGAGGAGGGCCTGCATTCTCTGTTCATCTAATCCATTCAATTGCAGTAATCTTTCACTTTGAGCATGGCTGAGATCTAGGTCCAGCTGAGCTGCCACCCTAATTGTGTTGTACTCAAACTCTATGGACATCAAAGCTTTCTTACCGTAGACCAGCTCATAAGGTGTGAAACCTTTTGTAGTCTTCCAAGTGGTGTTGTAGGCCCAGGTGGCCTCAAAAAGGCGATCTGCCCAATCCTTTCTACTGCTGCTGACCACCTTAGTCAAAATCTCTTCCAGTGTTCTATTAGTAACTTCCACCTGCCCATTTTCTTGTGGATGATACGGGTTGGAAGTTCTGTGCTTGATCTTGTGATGAGTGAGCAGATCTTCAATCAAGTTAGAGGTGAACTGGCTTCATTGATCGGTGGCTAACTCTCTTGGGTAGCCAAACTTGTAGAAGATGTTTTCCCTTAAGAACTCAGCCACTCTCTCTTCTGTCGATGCCTTGATTGCCTTTGTTTCTGCCCACTTTGTCAGGTAGTTGGTGCACACAATGATGTAATACCTTTTCTTTGAAGGAGGGTTGATAGGACCCACAAAATCCATGCCCCACTTCTCAAATAGCTCAAAGGTCACTTGAGGTTGGAGGGGCATTTCATCCCTTGGAGTCGGTTTCCCCATCCTTTGACATCGGTCACACTGGCTGATGTATCTTCTAACATCTTGATGAAGAGTAGGCTGATAGTAGTCTGCCTGAAGAATTTTGAAGGCAGTCCTTTTTGCTGCAAAGTGGCCTCCATAGGGTCCATCGTGACAGGTTAGGGGGATGTCAAAGACTTCCTCCTCCCTAACACAATGCCTCAAGATCTGATATGGGCCAAGTTTAAATAGGTTGCCCTTGATCCAAGTGAATGGGGCACTTTTCCTCACAATTCTTCTCTTCTCCTTTGAGGATAGATGCGGAGGGAAATGTGCTGAGACCAAGTAGTTTTCTATATTAGCGAATCATGGAGAGAGTACTAAGATAGAAAACAGGTGTTCATCTGGCATCTGGTCATCCACTGTCCCTTCTTCACCTGCAGGAAAATCCAATCTAGACATGAAGTCAGCAACAACATTTTCCTTACCTGGCTTGTTGACAATAGTCAAATCAAATTGCTGCAACAAAAGTAACCATCTAATGATACAAGCATTTACATCAGGCTTATTCATTAAATATCTAATCGCAGCATGATCAGTGTGTACGAATGTTTGATAACCAATGATGTAGTGTCTGAACTTGTTCAGGGAATGGACTACAGCCAGGAATTCTTTCTCGGTTACAATATAGTTCAACTCTGCCTTAGACAGGTTTTTGCTGACAAAGTATATGGCATATGGTAGTTTCTCCTCAACTTGTCCTAATTCTGCCCCTATGGCTTTGTTCGAGGCATCAATGTGGATGTGGAAAGGTAGGGCCCAGTTTGGACCTCTCAAGATCGGGGCGGATACTAGCTTATCCTTTAATTCATCCAGAGCCCCTTGACAGTCATCAATCCATTTAAACTCAACATCTTTCCCTAAGAGGCTAAACAATGGTGAGGCTAGCTTACTGAAATCTTTGTTGAATCTTCTATAATATCCTGCCAAGCCTAGGAAACTCCGAACATCTCTTACCTTCTGAGGAGGTGGAACCTTTTGGATGATAGCGATCTTGTTAGGATCCACCTGTAATCCTTGCTGAGAAATTGTATGACCTAGCACAGTCCCTTCAGTCATCAAGAATTCACATTTTTCGAGACTGAGGTATAGGTTCATCTCAATACACTTGGTTAAAACTTTTCCCAGGTTAGTCAATGCTTCTTGGAAGTTGGACCCATAAGGAGTAAAGTCATCCATATATATTTCCACCAAATCATGAACCAATTCAAAAAATATGCTCAATACTGCTCTCTGGAAAGTGGCAGGAGCGTTGCACAAGCCAAAGGGAAGGACCTGGTAGGAAAAGGTACCCCATGGACAAGTGAAGGTGGTTTTATCTTGGTCTTCTGGGCTGATTTGGATTTGATTATACCCGCTAAACCCATCTAGGAAAGAAAAGAACTTCTTCCTTGCTAGTCCATCCAACACTTGATCTATGAAAGGCAAAGGGAAATGGTCCTTCTTGGTGGCTTTGCTAAGTTCTCGGTAATCTACGCAGATTTTCCACTTCCCGTTTTTCTTGGGCACGAGCACTAGAGGTGAGACCCACTCACTGTCAGAGATGGGGTAGATGAATCCTGCATCCAACAATTTTTACAATTCTTCCTTGACGATGTCCTTAAGGGCTGGATTCATTCTCCTCTGAGGCTGCCTGACTGGTTTACAATCCTCTTTAATGTAAATGTGATGGGTACAGACTGACAGGTGGACTCCTTTCATCTCCTTATAGCTCCAAGCGAAAGCATCCAAATGGCTGTTCAATACGCTACACAACTCCCTCTCCTGGGAGGGAGATAAGGAGGAGCTGATATTTAAGGTTCTTTCAAGGCCAAATTCCACACTCTTAACTCTGGGGTAGGTCGGATCAGTCACACAGAGGTCCACTAAAGCACTGGCTTGGGTATCTTCCACCAACTTCTCTAATGACAGTGCACCAGGAGGTGGGTTTTGAATCAAATTCTCAATCAAATCATCCTCGGTTTGAGGGCCTACTCTAGTGGCTTCTATTGTGCACAACAATACAGAGTAGACCTCATCCTCATCTCCATCTTCCAACCAGAGTGGTAAGTCATGTTCTAGCATAGGTTGGGCAGGAGGATAGAAGACTAGCTGCTTGGACATAGGCCCATTCTTGATGGTCATGCTTCCAGCTCGACAATTGATGTAAGCATCCGCTGTAGATAACCAAGGCCTTCCCAAGATGAGGGGGTATCCAGTGAGTTTGGCCTTTGGCTGAAGGACCAAGAAGTCCACAGGGTACTCCCAAGAGTCAACAGAGACCAGGACATCTTCCACAATCCCTTCGGGAGTCATGGTGGAGCGGTCTGCTAACTGCAGTACTGTCGAGGTCTTTCTTAAGGAACTCTGAAGGTTGAGTTTAAGTATAGTGTCCCTGGTCATAAAATTAATGGAAACCCCTAGATCAATCAAGGTGTGGGGGATTATGGTGCCATTGATGTGGACATCAACTATAGGACTCCTAAGGTCCAAATATTTTGGACAGATTACTTGCCCCAACATTAGATCGGACAATTGTCCTATGACATTGATAGTCGGGGCATCTCTCTTGCGCCTACCTAGGTGCCTGGAACACTTCTCCTTGATCAGTTTGTTGTAGATTGGTACATCTTTTATGGCCTAGAGAAGTGGTATTTTCACACACAACTACTTAAGTTCTCCCAGAAGTTTAGTCTCCTCTGGGTTTGGTTGTGTGGTTACTGTTAATTGCTCAGGAAAGGGTGGAATGGCTTTGGGTTCACTTTCCTGTTTCTCTTCCTCATCCTCTGGGGGAGGAGGTTGGCGGTCTGGAAGGACCTTCCCAGATCGCAGGTTGATCTCCTGGATCTCCACAACATATGCAAGTCATGTTGTCTCCCCAGTGTATAACAGCTGGGCCTGTCTGTTGTTGGGGTTCGAGTTCGGTTAACCAGGCATATGGGGTTGTCTTGGAGGAGCAGGAGGTAATGGTTGTGGTTGAGAAGGTGGTGGAGGCAGAATGGCGAGAAGAGATTTGTATTGGGGCCTCCATGCTGGTTGAGGTGCATTCCACTGAGGTTATGGCTGGATATGTGAGTGAAACGAATGAGCAATAGGTTGAGTATGGTATTGAGATGGATAAGACCACGGAGGAGGTGCGGACTAGGAAGGATGAGCAAGGGGACCCCAAGAAGGTATATGAGTGGATTGGTTGGGGCTATAATAAGCTTGGAATGTCCCTTGCATCCCCTGCTGGTAAGGTCTGGGCCCATGCGGCCTCCTTTGGTTGAGGAAGTAGAGTGGTTCAATGGCTGCCTCAGTCCCTTGGTACATGGCTTTAAACCCAGGTAAGTTTGGGCATTGGTTTGTGGGGTGGTCTTCCTCACAAATGAAACATACCTCTACTAAGTGCAATGGGCACTCGTTCTTAGGGTTCTTCCTCGTACATCTAGGATAGAAAATGGCCAAAGCCCTTTCAACTCCTCTTTCTTTTGTTGGATTCGGAAAGTATCTAGTTGCATGGCAATGGTCTGTCTCATCTCACTTTTGAGGTCTTCCATCTGATTATAAAACTCATGCTTGGAGAAGGTAGTACTAGCTGAGAGTGGATTCCCCCTACCTCTTTTATGGGCTGCCCTAATGGTTTCTAAACACAGTCTTTATGTCCTCATATGGTAGTTGGTAGATGTCTCCTCTAGCTAGCAAGTGGAGGGTATCTAGAAGGTCTTCAGGGACTCCTTGGAGCAGAACCAATTTTATAGATTCAGGGTCAAGTGTGCACCTGGCCCGTTTATGACTAAGTTGGAACCTTTCCTCGTAGTCTTCTAAAGACTCATCACTTCCCATGGTCATTCGAAAGATATCTCCTTTCATTTCTTTTGACCTGTAGTAGTCCCGGTATTTGTTGTTAAAGGCTTGTTGCATCTGAGCCCAAGTTGTGATACTGTTTCCAGGTAACCCCATAAACCAGCGTAGTGCTACATCCTTGAGGGTAGAAGGAAAGAGTTTCAACTTTTGCTCATCTCTACATAGTCATAAGTTCGACAAAGGACAACAAACTGAAACAGGAAGGTATCAGGGTCTTCAATGGTCAATCCATGGAAGTGAGGTAAGGCTGAGGGACTTATGTTTTTAATTTTCATGTCCCTGTTGGTCTCTCAGATGGGAAAGGAACCTTCTATTCTCTCCTCATATCCTATACCGTTTCTGTGTTCGGCCATGGTCTCAAGATGAATGTTCTCTCGCTCTTCTTCTGTTATAGGATCTTTGTATATCTCTGGAGGTTCACCTATAGGTTCTTTTGGATCACTGCCACCAAAGAAGAGAGAAGGGTGACTCAATGATGTGGTGGGGGTGTTGGGTAAGAATTTTCCGGTATTATCTCTGTTCTTACAAGGCATGAAATGAAAGATTTTTGGTTGCTTTTGTTTTTTTTATTTTTTTTCTTGTACCTACAAAACTGAAATAGATTGAACTGCAACTAACTAAAATCTATCTTGCTGAAATGAAAATGTGAAATTGAAATGAAAGCAGGAAAGGACTAATCTATTTTGCAGAAATGAAATGCTAAGCTACGCTTGCAGAATGAAAATTGTAGAATTGAAATGCTAATCTATGAAAGTGGGAAATGTCTAATCTACTTTTGCAGAAATTAAATTGCAGAATAGAAATGAAACAACTACTCTACGCTTGTTGAAATAAACTACTTAGCAGAAGGTTGTAGTAGAAAATAGAAGAAAAGCAGCAATCACAAATACTCTGACGCTTCCCCGGAAATGACGCTAGAAATATGGTGGGCTCCAGTATTGCAGCAATAATGCTGCAACTCCTGGGACTCCCTTCTTTACTTTTATCAACCTGGTAGTTCACAACAAACTTGGAAGCGACTGTGTTGTATGCACAAGTACTAGCTCTTGCCGCAGGTTGACACTGGATCAGCTGGCACAAGTTCGCTAAGAGCTTAAGCCAACTTCTATGAGTTCTTAGAAGAAGCTTTTAACTGTGATTGATGAAAGCTAACTCAAAAGAGGCTAATCTACTTGTAGAAAGAAGATGAAAGCTAAAAGGAAATGTAAACCCTAGCAAACCCTAATTTTGCCGACTAACCCTACTGGTGCAAGTAAACGGACGAAAGCTACAGAAATAGATGTCGTTGAATCTTGGAAAGGTAAAGTGCATGTGTCTAAGCTATCTCTAAAGTGGAATCTGAAAAAGGAACATCTTTTTGTATTTTTGACTCATATTTGTGGAATTATCTTGCATGTGTTCGACTGTTGTTGACTGTGCAGAGGCGAGGTGAGGAATGGAACTGGCGAGGCACTTGAAGGAGTTTGGGAAGGTGAGAAGAGGGCCTAAGGGGTCCCTATCACCCTTCTAGAGAGTTTCACAGTGTTTGGATATCAAGAAACCACTTTCGTGAGCTTCTACAGGAAGTCTGCAAGGGTTCTACAAGATGTTTTGTAACTTCTACAGGATGTTCCGAAAGGGAATTTTGGAGGGTTGATGGAGGAAGAAAGGTGAAGAAGTAGGTATGGAGGTGAGATAAGGGTGTGAGGAGGTCCAGGACTTGGTGGATGGAGTTGAAGAGTGATGAGGATGGTTAGATTTGTTCAAGGAGGGGCAGAGCAATGTTGCACAAATATATGGAAATTAGGGCAAAGCGAGAGAATGTACCAAATGTAAGGCAAGAATCCGAGTTTGAGGATGGAACAGGCGGGATTGATGGAGTACGGGTAGATAGAGAGGTATTATAGGTGCTCTGCAAGTTATTTCTCAAATTGAACAAACAAAGACTCAGAAAATCAAGGACCTAGCTACTTTAACCTAATTTGACCTAAATAATAGCAAATAAAATGAACAGAAGTTTATTTGCAACGAAATCATGTAAAATAGCTATGAAAACTAAGCAATCATGAACCTAAGCATGTAACCACAACTGGTATCAACTACTGCAAATGAGAATCTAACACTAATAATTGCATGATGAAGCAAAGATAGTGTTTTTGGTGGCGGCAAGGACACCTTGGTCCCAGCTCATGGTCCCACTGAGGGAGAGGTGAGATCAAGGGTGCTTGATAGCCTTTTTCTGAAGATCTTCTCTGTTAATAACCTATCAAATCAATCTGAGCATGAAAAGCCTTTTTAATCATCAATAATGACCTAGGTAACCAAGCAAGATTTTAATCTACTTAACAGAAATTATTTTGCAAAGACATTAAAAACATAGAACAGTACACAAAGGAAGCCTTGGCACTTGGGTTGGGCCCAACCCCAAGAGATACAGGCTCCTACAAAAAATCTCAAAACTAATGCCAAATGAAACTACTTTCCATTACTCAAAAATAACCATGTCACAAAGAAAGTTGTATAGCAGAAGCTACAAAATGAGATGAAAAACTAATAGCACTATAGTACAAAATACAACTACTCAAAAAGTAACCTACGAAGGCTAGAAGCCTTCCTATTTATGCACTACGAGGGTGTCCAACAACCCTCCTTAACTCAAGGGGCTCGGCTGCTCAAACTGCAAGTGATCAGTCACTTTACACCAAACTGCTCGGCTGCCCTTGGGAATCCTTTTCGGTGGCTTGCTGAACTCCGAGTTGAGGGTGGAGAATTTGAGGAAGGGGCCATTTAGTGCAAGAGACACCCTTCCTACGAATCCTCACCCTTGTTCCTTCATGCTTGGTTGTCATCTGGCTCATAAATGCTTGGCCTTGGTCCACAATTTGTCCAAAAATCTGTAATAACCACGTGTTAGCCTTCTTGGTCAAGTGACTATTCTCATTCGTTCAAATTAACATACATATACTCAAAAAACATGCATAAACTATGAAAATGGTGGATTGATGAAGAACAGTTAGGAAAAATGAGCCCAATAAGTTACCCAATTATGGGGCTCATCAGCGATCATGCCATACGTTTTCACGGTCCTTTTGCACTTACTGATGAAATCCCGCTAAGAAGAGATCCTCTTCCAGTTCTACGAGTTGTGTGAGTCTCTCCTCCATAGTATCAAAATCAGACATGATTGTAAAAATGAGGCAATCTGCAAAATGGGCACAATATATTCCATGGGAATTACCACCTCTTACCCATACACCAATCAAAACAGGGTTTGGCTGTCAACTTCTTACAAGTAGTCTTGTATACCCAAAGAACTGCTGGTATGCGCACATCCCAGTGATTCCTCTTTGCATTGTAAATATTTTTCAAGGTGCTCTCCAGATTCTTATTGAAGGCTTCCACCGTGTCATTTGCTTGAGCGTGATAAGGTGTACTCTTCTGATGGTATACCTAGAATTCCTCAAGCAGCACAACAATTGTTTCATTTAAGAAGTGTGTACCCCTATCACTCATTAAAATTTTAGGGCAGCCAAACCGAGACAAGACATACTCAAAGATAAACTTCGTGACTGTAGTTACACTACAATATTTTATAGGTTGTGCCTCTACCCATTTGGTCAAGTATTCAGTCACTGTAATAAAGTAACGAGCCCCCACCTTTTTTCCTTGTGGCTGTATTGGGCCCACAAATTCTATCGCCCACTTATCAAACACCTACAATTTCACTTGAAGATTTAGGGTAAATTCATCTCTTTTTGATGGTCTCCCTGTCCTTTGACAAACATCACACACCCTGCAATAGGTCTTAGAGTCCTTATGCACAATAGGCCACCAAAGTCCTGCGCGTAGGATTTTCTGTGTAGTTTCTCTCCATGTGTAATGTCCTCCTACTACTCCTCCATGTGCTTCTAAAAGAATTCTTGGCCACTCATACTCTATGATATATGTGTGCAATATTTCATCAGAGCCCATTTTTTATAAGTGTCTGGCAATCACAGAAAAATCACCTGCCCGAACCAACAATTATTTCTTTTGTTGCATTGAATATCCTTATGGTTGGTACCTGTAGAAAAAAATTGAATTATATCGGTGAAGTGATTGTCTGCGACGTGAATAGAGAAGAGATGTGCATCAGGAAATCATTCCTCCAAACGTGTAGGCACATCATGAGTCTCAATCCACGAGAGATGATCAGGACCAGCATTTAGGCATCCTAGCTTCACAATTACCTCAAAATCATATTCCTGGAACAACAACAACCTGAAAATATTCCCCCCCAACACAAGATTGTTGACCAAATATGTCAAATTAGAATGGTTTGTATACATCTTGAAGTGCACTCCTAATAGATACTGCCAAAATTTCTGCAGTGTGTAGACCATCACTAGTCCTTTGAACTCTGTGGGCGAGTAGTTCTTTTCTACCTTCGACAACTTCCTACTCACAAATTCTATAGGGTGGTCAATATCTCCTTCGCCTGGTTGCGTGAGTACCACACTTAGCACAATACGGGATGCATCTACATGAACATGAAACTCCTTCTTCCAATCTGGGAATACTAAAATGGGCACGATAACCATTTTCTCCTTCAAAACATCCAAACTTTTTTGACAATCCTCGTCCCAACAAAATGTTGCATCCTTTTTCAACAGTCTTTCCATTGGCGCAATTATTTGTGCATATGCCTTGATCAACTTCCTGTAATATCTGGTATGGCCTAACGTTGTGCACAACTACTTAATGTTCTTTGGGGCCTCCAAATTGATTATGACAAAAATCTTCATAGGGTCTACCATCAATTCATTCTTGCAAACCATATAACCTAAGAGTATCACATACGGTACACAGAATATGCACTTCCTCAGGTTAAGGGTGATCTGGTGTCTTTGACAGGTATCCAGCATGAGGTGCGGACTAGCAACGTGGTGCTTTACCAATCTAAACACTGTCAAGTCATCAAAGTAGACTTCCAAAAATTGTGGATAAACTCCTTAAAGGCCACAATTACTACACGTGAACATATTCCAAGCGCATTCTTGAGTCAAAAAGGCATCACTATATATTGAAAACAACCCCACTCAATTGCGAAGGTGGTCTTGCTCCGATCCTCCATAGCGATCTTGATCTGATGGTACCATGAGAATCCATCTGTAAACGATTAGGCTTCTTGCCCTCCAACATTCTCCAGTACCTCGTCTGTAAATGGTGTAGGGAATGGATCATGGACGCACGCATCATTCAGCGTCCTCAAGCCTATGCATATCTGAATTTCATCCCACTACTTCTTTTCTTGAACCACCATGGGTCTCACCTAGTCTAATGCCTCCACATGTTCAATGATCCCAACTTCTAGCATCTTATCCAACTCCTTGTGCAACTTTGCTTTATATTTGGGATTTAATCGGTAGGGGTACTTCTTTACAGGCTTCACATCTGACTTTAAAATAATCTTCATGATGCCCAGATCCCCTACTATCCCTTTTAGATAAGAGAACTTAGTGGGAAACAAGTCTTGATATTTGTGCAACAGCTCCGCGACTTTATCAAATGTATCTTCGTCCCAATAGTCGTCTATCTTTGCAAACTTTGGCAGTGCTTCTGATCCAATATTCACTTGCTTGGTCTTTAAAGGCTCTGGTATATTAGGGATCTTCGCCTTAGGTCCCTCAACTTCGCGCTGTCCTTCAGACTCGGGGATGTTGATGTTCCTAGTATCTTCTTCACCCTCCTATGTGACCACATTATAACATTCGAGCGCATGATGTAGTTGTGTACTCCAATCTGGTTGGACCCATGCAATTGGTTCTTTAGGCATCTTGAATAGCACATATTTAATCGTATGTAGTGCTTCATCTATGCACTTAAACCCATATTTAAAATTGAAAGTTAACATAAAGATTTCCTTCAAGATATTCCATTTAGTCGTCACGTGTCGCACCTCAGTTTCCAAATACCATTTCATTGGGATGGTGTGCAAAGTATGACAAAATATGTGAACCCACTTCGGTTTTGGTTCTTCTCCCCAGGATTTCGGCCATCACGCCAAATGCTCATGTGGATCATCCTTCCCTGTGTATTTCGCAAGCAAGCAGGTATTTGTGTACCCAAACCTCAACTTCATCATTCTTCGGTACTCCTTCCAATCAGCGAAGTTGTCCTTATGTGTACCCCACCAACGGGCAGGCATAGCTCGCATTGCAATATCTAGGGCTTGGAATCATTGTTCCTCTGTTACATCCCTTTCAAACTTATCCTAAAACAAACTATAATCTTATAAACCATCATAATAAGGTAAATCTTGTACCTACGTGGAGATACATCGAAGCACTTTGTGAGCCTATTACAACGCAACAATGATACTTCACATAGTCGGTTCTGCCAATGCTCAAACTCCTCATCAGAATCCAACATGCAGGAACTGTCCCTATCCCAAGCGATTCGTCCATCCACAGTAGGGTGGATCTAGTCCTCATCATACACAATGATCTTATAGATCTGATCCAAGTCGTATTCTTCTTCATAATCGTAGACTGGTTCAGTATATCACCCACCCTCAGTCGGATCTGGTGGAACAATAACCCTAAGCTCCTTCCTTTCGAATGTCATTCTGCGCTTTTTGAGATTGATGACCACATCCATGTCGAAGGCCAAATCAATGCCAAGAATCGAGGGGTGTGAGGTATGAGTTACTATCATCAACTATGTCAATTACTTCAAAATCATCTAGGGAACTTGTTCCTTCAATATCTACAGTTAGCCCATATAGGTGCCCCATAAGAATGATATTTTGTTGATTTTCCATTCGTAGCTAGATAGGAGACCAATGCAACGTAGGTATCCCCATTCTCTCCCAAGTTTGCTTTAGAAAAATGTTCACACCAGATTGTAGATCAAGGATTACCTGATCCATTTCATACTCACCAATTTGCACAGTCAATCTCATCTCGCGACTGGTTCTCTTATTGCTTCTTTGTACTACACGCTATTCCCACAGAGGTTTATTTTTACCCGTATAATTATCTATTAGTTCTTGTAGCCCTTCCACTGCCTTCCTATCTCTCAGAAGCTTCATACAATTCTTAAAAAATGTCGCTAACAACGAAGGCTCTACATCTTGTGCATTATCATTTTTTTTGGATTTTCCCTGACTTCCTGATGTAGATAATTCCATGAAGCTCTTTTGAGCCTCCATAATGGTTTCCTTTGATTTTCTTAGATTGAAGCCCACTTCTTTTTTAGTAGTATTTTGTACCCATCCATCAACTTCTGGCTGCTTCGCCTTGTCTTATCCAGTGTAGATACTACTTTGCATAAAGATATTAACACTAGGCTCATCTTCGCAAGGCTCTGACCTCATCATTTGGACGTTTTGCATAGGTTGTTGGGTCTGAGCCTTGTTTTATTGCATTTTCACTATAAGTATCAAGAAACATTCTATGACGTGGTCAAACTTCCTACAATATTGACAAGAAGGGTGTGTCAGATTCTAACAGTCACGTGCGAAATGATCTGCTTCTCTGCAATTGTAAAAAATGATCTAACCATGACCCCTTCCAGCTCCTCCTCCTCGCTCTCTTCCCCGACCTTGAAATCTTTCACACGTTGTAGTTGTGCTCTAATATTGAAGTCGATTTTCTACCTGCATCCTATATGTAGGGGTCCTTTCCATCATCAATTCATAGCTTTCGCAGATGCGCTCATCATGTCCTACTGATTTGCAGAAAGTGAAAAACAACTGCTGCAGGGTTTGGAAATTTTTTTATAGAATATGATAGTTATCTATCTCGTGTTTTCCAGAAATTTGACAAATAGTTCACCATAATGCTACTCCCGCACTTGAACTTACGGTGTTTTCTAGCTTCAAGGGGACAGGGCCTCCCCCTATAAGATAATTTTGGTAGACTGGACAATTTTCCTTATCATGACCATTTCCCTTACATTTCGAGCACCAGAATTCTCTGCACTCCTCCAGTTGGACTTCCTTTCCTTTATTGAGACTCTGCAACTCCATGTGTAAGATAGCCAACTGTGATTGAATCTATTGCACCCCCAGATTCTTATCTTGTACAGGTGAAGCTTCCAACCTCATGGCAATGTCCAAGGCTTCAGCTTGCATTCCTATTTTCTATTGAGATAGTGGCAATCTTAGATGAGGCAATAGCAAAGCAATGCACCAGTCTCTGTGTTCATCATCCATGATCTTCATATTAGCCTACTGAATCAGACACTTTAGTCTTTGATCAAAGTCTCACTGGGACTCATTGACCCTCTGTTGGTTCTCTTTAAACTTCGTCACTGACTGGGCTTACGATTTAGGATTTTTAAACTGATTTTTCAGCACTTGTTATATTTCTAATATAGTCGCATTGGGTTTCGGGGAACAAAACTTGATATACTAGGTCAACGCTCTATCTTGTAGCGCCCTAACCAACTATGCTTTCTTCATGTCATCGTCTGTAATTTGCTTTGCATTCCATACAACATCTACGAAAAACCATAATTGTTCAGGGTCTTGAGTCCCTAGACCCTTAAACATAGGCATCTTCATCACGTTCACCATGTTAAATCATGGAGGTGGAGATGGAGGTGGAGGTGTAGGTGTAGGTGTGTGAGGTGAAGGTGATGGTGGAGGAGGAGTGGATGGATTTAGTATCCCTGCGATACCTTGTCTTACTGTGTGTAGTGCACCTAGCGGTGTCCTTAGAGCACTATTTTCTTCATCATTGTTAGACGCTCCTAACAAAGGATTATATTTAGCAGCAAATCTAGGTCTCTTCTGAATTTTTTCCCACTTCCCATAGCTCCCTTCAGATCTCTTCTAAAAATTAATTTATTGGCATAATCCTTTTTTCACACAATAACATTTTAATCCAAGTCTTCAGGGATTTCAAATAATTACCTCTTGGCCCCTTAAAAATCTTGCATTCTTCTTCACTATAACTGGTGGTCATATCGATCATGAATTCGGCAATGAATCCTCCCAGAATACTATCGATCTAGTAATCGAAAACTTGAACGATTTTTTTCTGAAGCCTCTAAGCGCTTCACCGGTTCTAGGGTCCACACGATAGGTTTTTCCAACTTCCACGTGCCCTAACTATCTACCAATTTTGACAACCAGTTATGTAATTCGCATGGAAAATAATAGAAAAAATTTTGTTCCTGTTAGTATACAAATATCTATTCAGCCACTCTTCCTTTAATAGACATGGATTCTTATTATCCTGAGCCATGAATTCGTGAAACTTCCGATCTATCCACTTCTTGATTTATTTCTTAGTTGGGAACCATTTATTTGACATTACACATTCCTCAGATAGATCCTGGTCCTAGAAATGGAACCATTTTTTTGCTTGAGGGGTCCTAACCTAGGTTTAGAGTTAGTTGCAACAACCAACAGAACCCTAACTACTAGCCCTTTCGGCAACAACCCGTGTAGCATAGGATGTAGTCTCACCCGAAGCAGTATTGGGGGATGACAGAACCAGGTTTCTGCATCCAAAGGTCTGTGTGATGAGTTCCTGTGGCTTCTAGGGATTCTTTCAATCTTCATGAACCCTAACCCTTGAAATATAAATGATTGCAGTGACTTTCAGAAACAGAATCTAAACCTTTACGAAATGCTTTAAACATTCATAACAGTAAGTAACTAAGAAGATCTTCTACTTTCGTGCATCAATTACACATTAATTCATATAAATTTAGATTAATGGATCAAATATACATAAATTGCATAAGTAAAGATAGATTCACATATACACAAGTATAGCTCAAAATAGTCTTTATTAGATGTATTCTTTGTTGTTACAGACTCTTCTTCCCTGTGCACTCAGTTGCAAGGGCGTGCACACTCTACTTGTAGACTTACCAAGGTCTTTGCGTACTCAGCAGCAGGAGCCTTCCCCTTCGCCTAAGTACAAGAAATAGACTTTCTTGCCTTAGCTTAATTGCCCATACAATGATCTTCTATTCTATTATTTTCTTAGACCTGCTATGGCTCCTTTATATATAGCCTTCTCTTTTACAATACCATGGTTCACGAACCATGGGCGGGTCACAAAACCTCCTATATTTTAACAAACTGAGGGAATAAGCCCCATTTTACTCCTATGACCTTTGCGCTCTACTCCCACAAAATGCAGAGACTTTACAATTATAACAAAATTAATGACAAAATTTAGCCCAGGGGACCTTGTCCCAACTCAAAGTCTTTCCTTCTCCAATTCATACTCAACTCCTCTCCTACATAATATGGCCCATTTGATATTTCCTAAAACACACATAAGTACAAATGGTCAATATGAACTACTGACCATGTGTGTTCAAGAGGACGGAATATTGAAGAAAGAGAAGCTAAAAATTTCTCATCTAGCGACTCATGGAAAGGGACATTCAAGAAAGGGAAAGGCTTCTCACTACAAGAAAATGCATAAGAAGATGGAAACTAGTAAATTTGACAATAAGGATACCATCAAATTTTCTTTTGCAAGAAGAAAGGACACATCAGGAAATAATGCTCCAAATATAAATCTTGTATTGAAAACAAAGGTAATATTGTTTCTTTAGTGTGTTATGAATCTAATATGGTTGATATTTTTATAATGCTTAGTGGATTGAATCTATTTCTATAATCCGTATTTCCAATACAATGCAAGGTTTAATGAACCAAATGAAACCAATTGAATATGAATGATTCATCTATTTAGGAAAAAAGATGAGTACACATGTTGAATCAGTTAGGACCTTCATACTTATCCTGAAATCTGGCTTTATTTTAAATCTTGAAAGCACATTTTATATTCCTTCTTTCTTTAAGAATATTATTTCAGTCTCCATATTTTTCCCCATGGTTTTAGTTTTAATTTTACTAATTCTACTTTCAATCATATCAAAGACCCACTTTTGTTGATGATGGAACACTTGTTGATGGTTTGTATAGACTCATTTTAAACCTTGCTTTTGATTCCATTTTTTTAACCTTGCATGGGAATGTTGGCACTAAGCGTGCTGTGATGAAGAAAAATGCTCCTTGCTTTGGCACAAGAGATTGGGAAACACCTCCATAGATAGAATCAAAAGATTAATAAATGATGGAGTGCTTGAGACTATTGATTTCTCTATTTTTGTTGTTTGTGTGGACTACATAAAAGGAAATTAAACCAAAAAAACCAAGAAAGGTGTTAGGAGGATTTCATAAATATTAGAAATCGTACATACTGATACATGTGGAACATGTTAGGTCCCTAAAATACTAATGATTTCCCCATTACTATTGTATTTGTATCCCTTATTAATATTGTTGTGCCCCTATTGTCCCCATATTGTTATTACTGTGCCCCATAGAATCCCTCTATTGTTATTTTTGTGCCTTTATATTATTATTGTTAGGTTGGCTGGGTTATATTGTGACCCCTTAGACTCCTATACATAGGAAGGAGGTTTTGTCATTTGAATCATCAAAGGATCATCCCGTTGTGTAATTTAAAGGAGGTTCCTCTCAAAGAGGTTTGAATTCTAGGCGTTGATCTATCTTTTCTATCTTTTTGTGAGCTGGTTTCATAACATTTGGTATCAGAGCTTTGAATTCTAGGGTTTCGCTGCTCCAAACAGGTCATCGTGGCATTTGCGCTATAAATTTTTTTCTACAATGTTTCAGATGGTAAAAAAAACACATTTGGGCTGAAATCATTCTGAACCGCAGGTCCGAATTTCAGAGCTTTTCTTGCTATATTTGTGGAGATATGATCTGAGGAAGTTGACATTTTTGCAGACTCCCGAATTACGTTCCAAACAAGTGACCTAGGGAAAATAGTCATAACTTTTGTTTTGAGCATCAGATTGAAATTTCATAAGAAGTTACAGAAAGAGGACGGATTGTAGTTTCCTGTGTATATTTTTCAGATCATAAGGTTGAAACAGTGACACATGGCACTTCCTACAAGTTCACTCTTTTGAAAAGGTCTATAATCATGTCATCTTGGGAGATTGTGCATAACTTGGCATTGGAGAATCTAAATTCGATCAGACTGGTGGCATTGGAAAGAGGACATAGAGGGCTACTGCAGGTCACAATTTCAGAATTGGATGATCCAAAATTACAGAGATACGTCAAAGGCAATATCGAGCTCCTACAAAGTGAAAAAAGGTGTGTAGATTTTTTTAATTTTTGCTTAAGCTTGGTTTGAAAAATTATTTTGAAGGAATTCAAAGGGTGTAGTAGAGCATTATTATCTGTAACTAAAGCCCAGAGGAAAGAAAATGCAAACACCTATTTAGCAACCTAAAAACTCTAGCATGAATTATGAAGAAGAGGAAGAAATGCAACATGATATATCAAAATTATGAGACCAAGTGCAACAAATGTCACTCGCACAAAAAGTAACAGAATTTAAGATGGATGGTTTAAAGAAAGATGTAGAAGCTAAGATGAATGACATGGAAGCTAAGATGAATGACGTGGAAGCTAAGATGGACGATTTGAAGATAGATTTGAAGACAGGCATGGCAGATTTGAAGACAGATTTGACAAATTTTCTATAAGAAATACTTACTAATGGTGAAAGGGTAGTAAATGAAACTCATGATGAGAACAAAAGAAATGTTAATCATGATTTCATAGACTCTAATGTTGGATCTAAGACCCACCATATTCGAAAAATCGATATGAGGAAGTTTTATGGCAAGGATACCGCAACATGGATATTACAGATGAAGCAATTTTTCGATCTCAATAATGTGCAAAACACACAAAAGGTACGTATTGCAACCTTATATTTGGAACCAAACCAGTTTATATGGTATTAATGGCTTTGATCTCGTAAACAAATTATCACTTGGGCAATTTTTACGGAAGAATTGATAGCACATTATGAGGATACAAAAAGCAACACTTTTTTTAGCCAATTGATAAGTCTCAAACAGAAGGGTTCAATAATGGAGCACATTGAGGAGTTCCAAAAATTGAACATAAGGGTAAAAAATATTCCAGAGCAGCATAGGATTGATGTGTTCATAGGGACTTTAAAGGATAATATCCAACATGATATTCGCCTTTAGGAACCTGAATCATTATAGAAGGCATTCAGGTTAGCAAGAAAAATGGAAAGCAAAATTATGGCAAACAGGAAGCACACCACTCACAACTATAAAGATGGAAGTGTTGTTGCCCCTAGTCTTCCGCAACCTATAAGGTTGACACCACAACAACTGGAAGAAAAAAGAGCAAAAGGGATTTGATATAGTTGTGATAGAAAATACACTAAAGGTCATAAGTGTGCTGAGAAGAAATTATTCTACATAGATTGTGAAGAGGAAGAAGAAAAGGAGCAAGAAAGGACAAAAGAAGAGGATATACTCTAGGAACAAAGCCTAGATAAAGAAGAAATGAATCTGACCATATCTTGTAATGCATTGGATGGAATTACCACTCCTCACACCATCAAGATAGAAGGACAAATCAAGAAGAAAAAGGTAATAGTGTTGATTGATTCACAAAGTACCCAAAATTTTATTCAATGTAAGATACCAAAAGAATTGAATTGCTTCCTATATCTAGCACCAAAGTGTCAAGTGATGGTTGCAAATGGAGGAATGATAAATTACTCTAGAAAGTGCCATAATATCAAGCTATCCATGGGAGAATATGTATTGACTAGCCTAATGCTTTCCATT
>APFE030288443.1:81978-102902 GCA_000404065.3 Pinus taeda | reverse complement strand
GTACCTAAGTTTATAGGGATCCAGAGAACTACCATCTCAATGCACAACCTTCGGGGAGCCAGGCTTCTCTAGTGCTCCATAGATCTTATTCCAACCCACAATGATATGAAACCTATGAACCAACTAGAAATCTAAATGGAGAACCCACTACATCATGGCTATCCAGGAAATGGAAATGAAAGGATGAAACCACTATCAATCCAAGAGAATCTCCATGCAAATGGAAATACATAATCAATGAATCACATGCATATTCCATGCATCCAAAAACTAGGAAGGAAATTACGGATGCAACCTATTACCTAAAAAGTATCCCTATTGTAGTTATAGATCCAACCTTCTCTTCCACTGCCTGCCAATTCCTTTTCTGTCCTTTCTTTCTTTCTCGAAGTCCAAGTGTGCTAGAATGCTCCAAGAATTATTTATGTGTGAAAGAGTGTATGAGCAAATTAGAGTGTGGAATGAAAGAACCAATACCAAACTGACCAAAGTTGTGAAATGTTTATGGAATTCCTTTCTGTCATTGATGTCTCATTTTTCTTCATTTTACCTCTATTTTTTCTTGCATGCAATTTTGTGTCTCTTTACCTTCATTTTCTCCCATTTTCCTTTATTTTCACAGTTAAATGTCATTTATTGCATCTTTTCCTTTTCCAATGCCTATACCAATTTCCATATCCATTATTAAACCACAAGTGATGCCCACTATAATGTTTACTCACCACTCAACTTGGAATACATGTCCCATGACCTTGGTATTATTTATTTACATGGAGTATCAACTAGGGGTTGTTACAAACCACTTCCCCTTGGATGAAGACCATCCTTAGTTCTCAATGATCCTTATGGCCTCAAAAAACATACTAGCTATGGATCTTTATATCATAGCTCGATGACGTATTTACAACATACCAAACTGCTAAAAAATCATGACGATCATATTGCTTATTAAAGATTTATAACATATCTCATTGTAGTATTTATGAAATATTGCTTATTGGAGGTTTATAGCATAGCTTATTGTATTATTTACAATCCACACACACACATATATAGGAAAAACACATATAAAAAAACAACTACTCAACCATAAAATAAGGAATGATACGAAACCTGAATTTCATTATTGATCTCCAATGTAGCTTCATTGGGCCCAAAGCACTTCCATTGCACTTTAACTTGATCTAATGCTTGGTTTCGGAGCATTCACTATTTCCACTACAAATTCCATTAAGTTTTTGGCTGAAACTGTCCCTCTTGTTCCACCTAAAATACAAACCAATCAATCACGTGATCAACATCCTAGACATATCTCTTAGGAAATGAAACATGAAAAACATCATGGAATTTCATTGTTGGTGGCAATGCAAGTCGGTAGGACATTGGTCCAATCCTCTCAAGGATCTCAAAAGGACCACAATACTGATGTACAAACTTGGCACATGACCCAATCCTCAAGGATCTCCTATTGGGATTCATTGCATGTACACATGCTCACTAACTTGAAACTCCTTGAATTCTCTATGTTGATCTGCATAACTATTCTACCTATCTTGGATTTTCTTTAAATTACTATTAATAACTAGGAGCTCCTCCTCCATCTTAGCTAACATTTTGGTCCAAGCAACACCCTTTTCACTGTTTCACTCTAGCTAATACAAGTATTACAACTCCACCCATAGAGAGCCTCAAATGGACTCATCCTAATCCATTCCTAATACCCATTGTTAAATGAAAACTCTACTAGTGGAAGATACTCCTCCCACTTCCTCAGTTGATGCATGGCATACATCCTTAGCATATCCTCAAGAATCTTGTTAACCCTCTCTATCTATCCATCCATCTAAGGATGATAAAATGTATTGGAGGCTAAGTTTGTCACCAAGCCTACAAACAATGCCTTCCAAAACCTAGAAGTGAACATGACATCCCTGTCTAATATGATCTTCTTGGGAACAACATGCAACCTCCCTATCTCCCTGATGAATATATGAGTGAACTCACTAGGTGAATTAGTAGACTTCACTGCAATGAGGTAAGATACATTTCTCAATTTGTCAACCAAAACCATGACGGAATCTTGTTTCTTTGATGTCCTTGGAAAACCTACAATAATGTCCATGTAAATGACATCCCATTTCCATTCTCTAATTGAAAAACGATGCAATAACCAGGTGGGTCTTTACACTCAACTTTCACTTGCTAAAAATCCCAAGATATTGCAACAAACTATACCACCTCTTTCTTCAAGTTAATCTAATGATAGAATTTTTTAACAACTGTTAAAGTCTTATCGTATGTTGAGTGGGGTATTTATGGATTCACATGAAACTCCATCAAGATAAGCTTCTTGAGCTCACTGTTATCTGGCACATAAATATTGTTCCTGAATATCACCAAGCTATCTGTCGTGAGGTGATACTCCTCATCCCTATCACCTTCACCCTATTGCTACAATCTATGCTTTAGCTACTGATACCTCTCATCATGATGTCCTACATGCAAGATTTGGTCTTGTAAATCTATCTCATATGAACTCACATTTGAAATATGATTCACCCATAGTCTCTTATTAATATCATATGCGACTCTATTCTCATGCCCTTGATGTACCTGATCTGAAATAAAAACACCTTGAGGGTAGCCAAACATCTAGATTTCCTGGCTATAACACCCTCTTCCCACATCCACCCAAGCAACCATGCCAGACATGGTAAACATGAGACAATAGGCTACTATGACCATATTCGACCTCCTAGGTAACTTTAAGCACACACAATCATCCAACATCATCAACAAAACCCTCAGGAGACAAGTTAGCCACTCAGATAACCTATTCCTAAGTCCCACTGTTGTTCTGGACATCGAAGGCCATAGTCACTCTCATGCTATGGACAAGGGAGTGACCAGCAACCCAAATTCACTCTCATAGGCCTTCTTGCTAGCAATTGTGGACCCAAATTTCCAGTTCTATTCCAGCGACACTGACATTTGAGCCACTTTTTTAGGCCCAAAGCCCAGGCCACTTCGTAGAATGGAATCAAACGTTGAAATAAGGTAATATATAGGGAAGCAATGAAAGAAAAGCAATAAAATCATTAACACCTTAACCATGTTAGCACATGATAAATGTTAGCCAAATTTACGCCTTGACATGCTTAGGTTGGTATGCTAAACTATGAAGTTTATGAGGCTGTTGTAAATATATCCGAGTTATTTTTAAAAGGTTTTTATTTTAAATAAAATTCAATTTCATAAAATATATATTTAATGTTAAACCTTGGGTTAAATTAAGAAAACCCAATATCTAAATATAGAAAACTCATTTATTTATCGTATTATATATGTTAAGTCATAAGCCAAATCCATAAATTCAAAAGAAATTGTGTCCCCACCCTGCAATTAAATATTAAATCACCCTAATATTTCATGACTCGAGATATGTGCAAAATAAATCAATAGTTATTGATGGATTTCTAAGTTGTTTAAGTGCGACTCCCCCCTTCCTAAACCATTTACTACCTACCCCCTCTCTGAAAACAATTAATTGTATTGATTTGAATCTTATGATGTATGGCTAGAAGGTGAACGGTTCTGTTTGATTAATCGAATTTCTTTGGAGTTGTGGCTTGGAAGGTGAATGGTTCCATTTGATTAATCGAATTTCTATGGAGTTGGGGCTTGGATTCCTTTGAAGCTTGGATGATATATTTATAAAATGACTTTATGGATGCCACCTAAGTAAGAATAAGACTGAGGTGAACAACACCAAAGTAAAAAGAGACTTACAAGTGTGAAATGAGGTTATAGGTGAAAGTAAAAGGCCCAACAAAAATGAAATTTGGCGAAAGGAATTGAAGAACGAGAAGTCACTTATATTCATTTATTCTCCTTTATGTTGGAAGAAAGGAATATTTAAATCATTTTGAGATTGAAAATATTTTGTATTATTTTTAAAATAAAAACCATGGGAGCAAAACCAACAACAATTTTACAAAGATAGGGAGGAAAATGAATTATGAATGACAAATATATGGGAACATAATATTTGGATAAATATTTATCCAAATATTTTAGAGGGGTAAAAGTAAGAGTAGAAATAAAAACATGTCGATAAACAACAAATAGTTTTGGAAGTCCATGGGAAAGAAAAATAATACATAGAGTAGAAATAAAAACACGTCGATAAACAACAAATAGTTTTGGAAGTCCATGGGAAAGAAAAGTAGTACATAGTTTTGGAAATTCATGGGAAGGAAAACAAACATAGTTTTGGAAATCCAGGGGAAGGAAAAACAACACATAGTTTTGAAATCCATGGGAAGGAAAAACAACACAGTTTTGGATATTCATGGGAAGGAAAAAAAACATAGTTTTGGAAATCCATGGGAAGGAAAAACAACACATAGTTTTGAAATCCATGGGAAGGAAATACAAGACATGGATTTAAAAGATTTCAAAACAAGACATAATTTCAAATAGTGGATGGATTTACGAGATGCAATTATTGTAGAATTGAGGCTTCTGTGATCCATCATAGTTGTTAAGAAGAGCTTCAGCGTAAATCACATGAAAGAGTTTTTGTCGATGCGTTTCGAACCAACTAGTGTGGTTCATCGTCAGGACAAGTTGAAGAAGCAGATCTGGCAAAGCATGTTAAATAGACAGTGCAGCGACTCCAACGGCTACAAAACGGCTATTTTTGACTCTGGACCAAGGTAAAAAATATATTAATAAATTAAATATTCTCTTTATTTTTATTATTTTATTTCTAGAAATGATCACAATTAGGTGGAATGAATAGAATCCCAAGTGATTTCTTTAATTAAATTAATTTATGTTAATTAATATATTAATAAATTAATTAATTTATTAATGAATTTAAGTTATATTAATAAATTAAATATTCTTATTCTCTTTTTATAATATTAATATTGTTTTCATTCTAGAAACTAGGATAAATGAATAGAAATTAGGTAAAACTAACCATTTTGTTATAAATTAAATATATTATTTCTATATAAATATCAAGTTTTATAATAATAATTCTAAATAAAATTAATTTTATAATATAATTGGTTATGGATTGACCTATTCATGATAAATTAGATAATAATTCAAATTAAAATATATTTGATTTCTTTAAATCTGATGAACTTAATTAGTAATATTAATAATTACTTATGTAACTAAGTATTTATTAATAGTATCTAAATATATAAATCATATATGTAATATAGTAATCCTTAAAGTTACTTAAATTCTATTTATATTCCGAAAAATGGGATGTTAGGTTAAAATAAGCATAAATGACTATAATTTTAATGGTAATAAGTTGTTAAATTAATAACTAATTATATACAAGAAGGTTTGCAATATTATATTCCTTACCTTCGTTGCAATATCCTATTTTATCTAGTTATTCAATTTACAATTAATAAAGTCCACCTTATGAGGTTGGATTGAAAGGTAAGAGAGAAAGTTTATTAAATTATAATTCATTTAATTAGATTATATATGTATATATATATATAATATGTGGTAGAAAAATAATGGGAAAGCCATAAAGAGCAGAAAAAGTTTAAAGTGAAGCAATCACTTAGATGAATAAGAATAACCTTAACATAAATATCATACTTTAAATATACCTATAATACTGACCTACTGAATGAAATAATGGACACGCAAAGGACCTCCTTCAGCCCTCATCAAAGAGAAAATCATATATAAAAACCGAATATTAATCATAAAAAATACCGGAGGGACAAAATAAAAAGGCCAGAAACTGAAGCAGCCAGTGATAAATTAACATAAGTTCGAAAAGAAAAAGACGATGCTAACAAGACGAATGCAACCTGGATGAACGAGGTGGAAGGAAGAAACCCTAAGATGACAAGGCAGGGATCCAACTTCTACTTACCTTCCAACCATCATCTCGGTTGAGATTGATGGGTCTACGCTCAATTTCAATAGCTTCCCTTAACTTGCGATGATGGAATCGATCCACCCTGGCAATGACTTTGGCCTCCTCAATGCAGACATGATGCTTAGTCTTGTCCACATGCTCCGCTAAGGCTGAGGACTTTGATCTCCCATGTCTCAGGTCTGCTGCATGCTCGCAAATTCTCTGTTGGATGGAGCGCCCAATTTCCCCTATATAGGGAGTCCCACAAGAGCAAGGAATCAGATAAACTCCCTTCAAGTTCTTGGGGTTAACCGGATCCTTCACCGATCTCAGGGAATTACGAATGGTTCTGAGGGGCCTGAAGGTAGAGGGAATATCAAACCTTCTAAGGACCCGAGCAATCTTGTCCGTGGTTCCATGGATATAGGGGAGATGGACTCCTAGATGGCGTTCCTTAGGCTCTTTCTTAATCAACGCATTTTTGGAGGCTCTAAGGAAAGCCTTCCGCCCAACTTGCCTGCTGTATCCGTTTTCCACAAAGACATCAAGGAGGTGGGATCTCTCTCCATTCAGGTTCTCTTTATCTGAAATCCTGAGGGCACGCGTAGCTAGGGTGTTAAGAACCCCCATCTTCTGAGCCGGGAAATGATGGGAATCGGCGTGAAGATACTGCTCTGTGTGCGTTTTCTTTCTGTACACCGCGTGGGAGAGAGAGCCATCCTTCTTCTTGGAAATAAGAATATGTATTGAGAAATTTTAGACATAGATTAATACTTATTTATACTTAATGTTATTTATATTTGTTTAAATATTGGTTGCAAAAGTCTCAAAACAACAAAACAACAAATAACAAAACAATAATTTAAGTAGTCACACCAAACAAGAGCTCTATTGGGAAATGCATAACAAAACCAATCAATACAGTCATGGTATTTTAAGTGTAAAGACAAGTTATCAAAACAACAATCACTGATTTTGAAGACATACAACAAAATGATTCTGTATATTTGATTTTTCAATGATACTAACATACATGTTGATAATTTCCTGTAATAAAGCAGAAGTATTTTTGCCTTGTATGAAAGCATAATTTACAAATATTCTAATGTCTAAATGCATGCAATAATTGTACAGGTTGTTGCATCTATGGCAAAAGGAAGTTATGTTGCTCGTACAAGGAGAAGTGGCAGGAGAGTGACAAGGGGTGCGCAGCTGCGATGCACATCGTCTGATGAGGACAGGACAGCTGATGTCAATGTCAACAATGCCCCAGGGAACATTGTTGAGGATGACCATGTGACGACAGCCGATGTAAACACACCATCAGCCACAGAACCACCGTCAACAACAGTCCAAGGGGCAAGTTCAACTAAAAATATCAGTGCTATAAGAGGATGGACAAAAGAACAAATGTTAGTTGAAATTGACGGCATAGAGTTTAATGGATACTCAGTTCGGGCATCTGCAAAAAAACATGGTATTCCTCCCTCATCAATACATTCTTGGATAAATGGACTGACTCATACAAAACGTAGAGGGCCTCTTATAGTTATCACTGAGGAGGAGGAGGCTGAGGTGGTTGAGTGGTGTAAAGAGATAGCCCAATTGGGACATGGGCTAGAGTTGATACAACTCAAATCCACAGTTGCTCAAATCTGTCAAGGGAGGCCAAACCCATTCAAAAATGGGTTTCCTGGTAAATCATGGTGGTTTGGGTTTAAAAAAAAGCATCTAGAACTTATATTGCGTACTGCTGAGGGCCTTGACAGAGGCAGAGCATTAAATTTGCGCTCTGCAGTTGTGCAAAAGTTCTATGACACACTTTCTAGTGCTTATGATAAACATTCTTATGAAGCAGACCATATATGGAACTGTGATGAAACAGGTTTATAGGCAGGGAGGAATTGTGGCATTCGGGTAATTGCCAAGAGAGGGAGCCGAAATGTGCCAAAGATTTTGCCTAAGAGTAGGGAGTGGATAACTATTTTATGTTGTGTTAATGCAATTGGTACTTCAATTCCAGGATTTTATCTATTCAAAGGTAAAAATCAAATGAAAAACTATATACAGAACTGTGAACCAGGTGCATGCATGGCTGCACATCCCCATGCATGGATGACTGAAGAACTGTTTCTAAGTTGGCTTTTTCATTTTGCTGCATTGGTACCAGGTGGCGTCTCGCCTATTAACAAACACCTATTGATATTAGATGGCCATGGGAGCCACATGGCTGTACAAACATTTGAGGAAGCAAACAATTTAGGCATCGACCTGTTGACATTGCCTGCTCATACCACTCACGGACTGCAACCCCTTGATGTTAGTGTGTTTGGCCCTTTTAAGAACTATTTCAAGTCGAAGCGCGCTGCATGGATCGCAAAGAATCCAGGGGTTGAGGTGAAAAGGTCTGAGCTAGCAGAGCTTGCAAGTAAAGCTTTTAAAAGGGCTTTGACACCATCAAATATCAAGGCTGGCTTTAGGAGGACAGGAATCTGGCCACTGAACTATGATGCTCTTATGCATGATACTGGTTGTAGCCAAGTGTTTCATGTGGATGGTCAGGAAAAAGGGAATGCCCAAACAGGTGTTGAAGTGCAAGAAGTAGATGACCAAGATGATGTTGTTGTAGCTAGTAATATGATTTTCCTATCTCAAGGACACTTTTATGCTAAAGATGATGAAACTGTATGTGAAACACAATATAACCATGAACAAATTCGCAGTAACATGGAGATTGTTCCACCAACTCAAGAACATGAAACTCATGTTGCTCATATTGTTAATGACATTGTTGAACATGCAGTTGACAATGACCAATTGATATTGCCAAGCCAAGTAACCCCACCTTCATGACTAGAATAAGCAATGATTAATATGAATGCACATAGTGTCTCAGCAACCAATGAAGAAAGCATGAACATGTCCTCACAACCAGCAGAATTAAATAGTGAAATTGTTCATTTTTTTGTGGACAATAGATCAATGGAAGAAGATGAAGCACATAATGAGGCATCAAATGAAGATAATGATATAGTTCAATCAGTTCCATCAGATACTGAAAGGGAAGTACCAAGCAATGACATGCAGGTGGGAGGCGTGGAGAAGACACTTGGCTGGTTCCTAAAGCTACTAGTAGAGGGAGTATCAACGAAAAAAAAGCAAGGTGCACCGGGTAGTCTTCGTCTGGGCCGAAGCTCATAGTTACTCACCTCAGAGGACTATATAAACCTGTTAGCTGAGTTTGAAAAAAAAGAAATTTGAAATGCAAGAATTAAAACAGAAAAAGAAGGATCTAGTCAAGGAGAAGAAGGCAACAAGGATTGTTGCAGCGCAATGTCGAGCAGATGAAAGGATTGAAAGAGATAAAGCAAGGCAAGTTAAAGACCAACAAAAGCAAATGGCAAGACAGGAAAAGGAAAAAAGAAAGGCACAACAAATGCTTGAAAAGGAACAAGGGATGATTAATATGGTTGACAATGATACAAGAATAGTTGGTAAAACCAGGATTATTTCAAACTCATTGGACTCCATTGCAGATAATACACCATTATTCTAATATCTCATAAACATTCAAGTGCCTTACCATCAAACTAATGGTTTACCCACTTGCCTTATTCCTACCAGAGTTGGTTTCAATTCTATGTATGCTCATTACACACCTCCAGTTAATGCAAGGGTCAGTGGTGCAAATGTGAGATATGGGTACTCAATACCTCCAGGGTTGGAAGCTGCAAATTAGAGTCAATCATATGGCAACAATCAACCATTTCCTACTCAACCCTTGACAGGTAGGCCAACCTACCTGGCTCAAGAAGGTAACTCGAGCAGTTTTGGCACTCAAGATTCTCAGGGCCATAAAGAATAGGGGTGTCATATGTCTTTGGTTGTAACCACATTATGATGTGGATTTTGGATGGATTGTATCTTTTTCTTGTCACAGAAACATTTTGGCTTACAACCTAGGTTGTTTTATTTCATAAATGTGTGCAACATTGTAGCCAAACTCCATTTTAGAAGGAACATATATGGTCTATTATAATGTAGAAATCTTACAAGATTCTTAGGGTCATAAAGAATAGGGGTGTCATATGTTTTTGGTTGTAACCACATTATGACGTGGATTTTGGATGGATTGTGTCATTTTCTTGTGACAGAAACATTTTGGCTGACAACCTAAGTTGTTTTATTGCTTTGAAACACTAACAACATTATGGTTCTATCCACGCGTCATCTAAAGTACATAGAAATCAAATTGCAACCATTGCTCTCAATCTTCATTTAATATTCTTGCACAATTTCAGACGCGCAATAAATTTGAAACTTGCAAACTTCTCTCCTTGGATTTCTATATATATATTATATATATATATATATAATCTGGAAAGAAAAAATCTTTATATTTCAAAAAGAGAAATATACATGTTACATCCTCTGCAGGGAACTGGAAGTGGCTCACAGTGCTTTTCTGTAAACTTGAATCATACACCAATCCTGCTGATATGCTTACTATACCGGTCCATTCATGGCCAATTACAACAAAAAGCCAAAAAGGAGAGGTCTAGCTTGTATATCCTAAATACCACTTTGTAAAATGACTTTGACAGCAAAAACTAAAAGACCAAAAGGGACAAAGGTATTTTCAAAACCTAAAAAGAGGGACATGTCCTGAATCAAATGACCATCCAGGAATTCATGAGAGAAAAGCTCTACCTTGGAGGGACAAAACTTCCTTAAACAACTTATTTGTCTTTGTGTTGATTCCCCTAAAAATATGAGAAGCAAATTCTACCTTCATATCATATATGTGAACCAAAGCCTAGAGCATAATGGAGATAAAAGAAATGAGAGGAGTTTAAGTGAAGAACAATTCTTACTCCACACCGAGGAGGATGGCCTTGACTGGCCCCATCAAAAAACCCCCAAGGGATCTCGAAATCCAGAGGATGCATAATAGGATTGCTATACTTTTCCTGCTTACGATCATACTAATATTCTTTTGTCAACTTCGCTATCATATATGAAACAACTTCCACTAGATTGGTTTGTTCTAGAAAATAATTTGACCTCAGCCCCGACAAAAGATAGATTAAAGAGGACAAATACCTACTGAACTGCTTGGGATCTATGAATTTTTTCAAATGATGAGGAAAGCTAAAGCAATCATCCACATCCACACAATCTCAAAATCACTAATTGACATGCTTACTAAGTTCATTCACATCCACAAGCCTATCTCTGGTCCATTCATGGCCAATTATAGCAAAAATCCAAAAAGGAGATGTCTAGCTTATATATCCTAAATACCACTTTGTAAAATGACTTTGATAGCAAAATACTAAAAAACCAAAAGGGATAAAGGAATTTAAAACCTAAAAAGAGGGACATGTCCTGAATCAGATGACCATCTAGGAATTCATGAGAGAAAAGCTCTACCTTGGAGGGACAAAACTTCCTTAGACAACTTATCTGTCTTTGTGTTGATTCCCCTGAAAATATGAGAAGCAAATTCTGCCTCCATATCATATATGTGAACCAAAGCCTAGAGCATAATGGAGATAAAAGAAATGAGAGGAGTTTAAGTGAAGAACAATTCTTACTCCACATCGAGGAGGATTGCCTTGACTGACCCCATCAAAAACCCCCCAAGGGATCTCGAAATCCAGAGGATGCATAATAGGATTGCTATACTTTTCCTGCTTACGATCATACTAATATTCTCTTGTTAACTTTGCTATCATATATGAAACAACTTCCATTGGATTGGTTTGTTCTGGAAAATAACTTGACCTCTACCCCGACAAAAGGTAGATTAAAGAGGACAAATACCTACTGAACTGCTTGGGATCTATCAATTTTTTCAAATGATGAGGAAAGCTGAAGCAATCATCCACATCCACATAATCTCAAAATCACTAATCGACATGCTTACTAAGTTCATTCACATCCACAAGCGTATCTACAAGCATCTTTAAGGTGAGAAGGAGGCAGCATGGAGGGAATGAAGGTTGTTGCAAGGCTAAGGCAAGGCTACAACAGGGTTGAAGGCAACAACAAGCAAAAGGAGGAAGGAACAACGACAAGGAGATGGAGGAAGAAGAAAGGTAGGGGTTGAAGCAGAGGGAAGGGAAGCTGCTACAAGCAGCGGAGAAGAGGAAGTAAGCCGCTAAAAAGAGGAGTAGCAGAAGGCTTGAGTGGATGAGGTGTCGAGGAGCTTTTAGGGGTTGTTTCAAGGCTTAAAAAATTTAGAATTTTGCCCAAAAAAAGAGTGAGGAGATGTGATGGGAAACCTGCAAAACCCTAAACCCTCAAAACAAAACCCCTAACCTACAAAACCCAAAACCTACCATGCGAAGTTAACAAAAATTCCAATAAGGTGTTTTGTGTTGAAAAACACATCAGAAATGGCTAGTAGGATTAAAATCCTACTGGATAAAAGCCATGTCTAAGTCCAGAGCTCGCCACACCTGCAACAAGTTGGAACTTAGCAATTGGACAACAAAAAAAACCAAACAAAAAAACACAAAAACCTGCAATTACCTGTAAATGCAATCTTCGACCTCAAACTGGCTAAAATTGGTACTGGCTCCTCCCTAAACAACAAATAGCATGAATTAAACCACCACCAAGGAAACCCTAAACCATTGGCGGTCCATAATGACCAACAATTGCAGGCTGAAAATCACAAGAACAACAGAAACCCTGTTCCAACCATGGACACGTATCGGCAAACAATGGCGGACATCAGGTCAACCATGGCGGACGAAGCACATAGGTACTGGAGCCGTCCTGCGCGATCGTCGGCGGAGGGCTTCTCCCAACAACCGGACCCGAACAGAAAAGCAAGAGGGAAACAACACATTGCAAAAATGAGGCGGAAACAAACCTTGACACGGTGCGGAAGCGAGTTTTGAAACCTTGACACGGTGCCCAACACGTGGCGGTCCACGTCGGACACATGTCGTATGACGGCAACTGCGGTTCATGTGGCTGTAGGCGAGGTGGAGGGGAGGGCACACAGGTAATGGCGTCCCTCCCCTACTAGATTCATGCATAGAGAAGAATTAATGTCAAATAATAATTTACATATAAATGGGTGTAATTCAAAACTTAAAACAATTATGTTTTCATGGGGTAGCTCAATGGAATGAAGTTTCATTGAATCGGAGATCTTGAATTGGAATCTTGTGCTACCCTCCGCTACCTTCCCTGTAGCAGGGTGAATAATAGACATGTAAACTAGAAAATGAGAGAGTCCTACCAAACTTACAAAAAAAACTCAAAACAATTATATTTTTCCTTTGGGATAAATTGAAAGGAAAAAAGTGAAAAATCCCAACCTAATAAATGCTCACATTTATTTCATGAATGTGGATAAAGGTACAAACTTTTCCACCATCATCCTTGATGTGAAAGGCTTCCCCATATGCCTCAGCAGAATCCGACCTGCAATCCAACCAAATCATCATAGACTGAGTCTTCTTCATAGCAATAATTTTGGGTAGACAATAAAACAACCTTGCAGAAGATATATAATAATAGTATTATGCACTCATAGTCACAGATACTTCCATTCACCTATAGGACCAGAAGGTTAGAAGATGGGTTTTTTGTGGTTGCAATGAGCTAGTAGAAAAGAGCTCTACTGGCATTTTTGACAAAATTTATATAGTGGCATATTGAGCAGAGTTCACATTTCAGGGCTGACCAGGAGGCCGAGTGGTTCTGTACTTTGCTTGCTCATTTCTCCACTCAATCCTACTAGTCAGAGCATTGGGCAGAGTTCACATTTAAAGGTTGACCAGTGAGCTGAGTGCTTCTGTCCTTGGCCTGCTCATTTCTCCACTGAATCCTAACGCTCTTCTCCCATATGGATGTAGCTATGGAATTGCCATGCTATAAGAAGCAGAAGAAGAAGTATTGCTCAGAGGTCCAATCTCTTTTGAAAAGCAGTCATTGATAAGTGAAACGCTGCCTGAATCATTGCCTGGAGGACCAATATCTTTTGCAAAGCAGTCATTGTTCTCTGAACCGGAGCCTGATCCAGGACCTGTCGCAGATGGGACTTTGTCAAGACACAATCATACAACTTTAAAACTACTGATGGGACTGTGTCGAGACCACAACCACACAGCTTTAAAATCAGTGGGCGATTCTGTACTGCTGCAGTTATTGACAGACATTTGTATGTATACAGGGATTGATTTTCTTGCAATATCAATTATCAGAGTAAAATTTTAGGTGTTTCTAATCCAACTCCTTTTCTCGTTCCCAGGGGTAGAAATTAGAATTCATTCGCTATCAGATCTTCAAATAGTTGTTAGTTTCATTGATTATTTCTTAGGTGGTGCGATCAACTACTCTGCTTCTTCAGTCATTTTGGCAATCCTATCAATGGCATCACACTATACCTGAACCAAGATAATTATGTTATTCCAAAGCCTAGAAAAGAATATTGATACCATTGAACACATAAACTTACAGGACGATTATCAAGGATGGGAAGGACTCATTCAAAACAATAACCTGGTTAAAAACTAAAAATGCACAGTTATACAAATATGTCATCTCGTTTCCACAATAAATCTACCTTTCTCCTCAATCCAGTCACCAGCGTCTTTGTAAACTTTTATCTTTTGATACAGTTTTTGATCCAGAGGAGCAAGATACATTTTCTCAAAAACATAAAAATTGAAAACCATCACCACCAAAATGCCAAGTTATATAAATTTAGATAATCTGAGCTTATGTTTAATGCAGATCCGGGCATCCAACAAATACTAAGCAAGGTCAACTATAAGATATACCTTTAACCTAAGTGACTATGCAGCTTCTTCTCTGGAGTTCCTGTAATCCTAAGACCTTCATGCTTTCCAGGGAGATATGTAATTGTGCCATAAACCTTATGAGGTTGCGCCTTCTGCTTATTGATATTATCATGTGGCCATAATTTTTTAACTACAGGGATTCCCAATGGGTAAAGAAGCACTTGATTGAGAATGGGCACAACAAAACAAACATGTGCTTATTCCAAGAAACAAAACACAAACTATTCATGAGCCAGTCAGCCAATTAGAGAGCCAATTGTCTTTACCATAGCTCTTATCTCTACTATTGGGATAGATTGATTATTACTAGAGAGGGATTGGGTATGGTCGATACCAGTAATATTTGAGGAAAGCAAAAGTTTCAGGTTCGACATTAGAGTCTGCCTTTTTCTCTATTGGATGGGGGTACCAAGTTTGTAGCCTTGGGGGGTTTGAAGGCCAAGAACGCTTTGCAAATGTAAATTAATGAAATTTATTACTATCTTGTGGGAAGATTTAGACAAGTATATTTATCTGTTTATTGCCAAGTGGCAGCACATTCCTTTGTTTAGTGCAGCACATATTCCACTAGTCACAGCTAGCCATGCAAGTGACTAACAATCATTATATTAACACTCGTACTACTTGTTGCTTACAGTCCTTGGCTCGATATGCATGTCAGTTCCACTAACGTAAATAGTGATGAACGGTGATCCACTAACATTGCAATTCACTTTCAGCTTACACAGAATATCGATTTTGATGGAAAATGGCCTCAGTTCTGCCAAGGCTCTTGAAGCTGAAATTTTCTTTTAAGTTCAGAATGTCTGGCCTCTCCATAGGTAATTTGCTCATAGTTTTAGTGTATTGTTGCCAGTCTTTATTGAATAATGAATATCTTTATTGAATAATGAATGGCAAATTTCCTTGGCAAGAGGGAGGAGATAGTGAATTGATCCAGTGTCTAGCATCCAGTAATTAGATGTTAATCTTTCTCGCCAAAGGAGAATTGCCCTACAACTGCTCTGTTGAATGTCATTAAGCCTGCCATAATTATCAGTCGTGGGTGTAAATGAAGGACTACCTATCCTCATTGGAAAAATAATGTAAGTGTGTTTTTCCATTCTTTAGCTAATTACATTATCTTACCCTACCGTAGCATTTATTAGGTTAGCATGAATATCATACAATTTGTTCATTGAAGTTCCTTTGAGGTTTTTTTTTTGGCATGTGTCCGAGCTTCCCATCTCCTGGGAAATGTGTACACCATCTTAAGTCATCCTTGTGCACCACACATTATAGGCTACACCTGCTTCAATGAAAAGACCATCTCTTGTGTGTAACAGGAGGTTCATATGGTAATTCTCCAGCTTTAGTTTCAAATGGCTCAAATATGCTAAAATGTGGATTTCTTCATTTTGGTTGATTTCCATTAATCTTAGATCTTGCTTAAAAGGCTAATTTGCTTCAAATGAGTTGTTACCAAAGCGGGCAAGTTTTAGAAAATTCAGAGCTCTGATCGGATTTGCAAGACACCCAAATGTTGTGTTGTCAAGAAGCTTGGGCTTAGGTAAAGATTATTTCACAAGCCATCCAGTAATGCAGGTAGGGATTGTGTATGGGGTATCTTGCACATGGCTTCTCCAGGTTTTTAACTAGGTGGGAAGTGGATTTTTTTATATGAGATTATTAGACTCAATGCAGATTGATGAGTGAACTGTATATGGAGATCATGTTTATATGAGTTATCAGATATAAATATTGTTACAGTCACTGTGATACCAATCCTTATTGCAATGGTGTAGCTTAGGTTGGTGTTGTGCTTACGAAGCATGTTGAATGGAACGGATATTGCTGGATGGATTATGCAAGGTATTGAATTAGGATTGTAGGATCAGAAATGAATTTGCATAATGACCAAAGCTATCATATCTCTTAGAAGTTTCCTTGGACTGAAGAAACAGTGTGGACACTGGACAGTGCTATCAATGCCTTCCTTAACAGTGTGGACAGTGCCATCAATGCCTTCCTTCTCATAAGTTTCATTGGACTGAAGAAACAGTGTAGACAATGCCATCAATGCCTTCCTTCTCATAAGTTTCCTTGGATTGAAGAAAGAGCGTAGACAATCCCATCAATGCCTTCCTTATAAGTTTCATTGGATTGAAGAAAGAGTGTAGACAATCCCATCAATGCCTTCCTTCTCATAGAGATGATAACGAGTCAAGGTTAGAGCTACTTATAAGTAGCTTATGATTGTCTAATTTCATTGTGTCTAATTACTCTCTCTGTTATGTTTTGATTCTTTAATCATTGTGAGTTTTTTATACTCATAGAGTTTAATCATTGTGGGTTTTTATACTCGTAGAGTTGAGTATATATATGCATCTATTCACCGAGATTTTATCAAAAAGAGAAGTACAGATTTTTTTTTTTATACTCATAGAGTTGAGTATATATATATATATCCGTTCACCGAGATTTTATCAAAAAAAAAAGTAGAGATTAAACAACAACAGCACTAAGATGATTTAAAGATTGAGGTGAAAACATATTGTTTGCACACATTCAAATAACTATTTTGTTGTTGTTGTTGTTTTTTTGTGATAAATTAAAAACTGAATTGAAAACATATGGTTTGCTCACATTCAAACAACTAACCTCTTTGTTGTTTGTGGGTGTATACTTGAAGCAGATGAGAGATTCGTTGTTTGTGGGTGTGTACTTCAAGCAGATAAGAGTATTCCCTTACAGCATAAAATACTTTGTGCCAGAAGATAATGACCTCAAGTGCTTGGAGTGTATACAAAGCACTTGCTATCCAACGCTATACAACACTATATGAATGTTCAGCCACCAATATTCGACCTAAATCAGGTTGTATTTATTTAATTCAATTGAACAGTTTGGTGGGACTGGATGACAGTGGGAGTGTCTGTCGCAGAGTATACCCATATCCATTAGCTCATGGATTTTTTCAAATGTGTTTCTTTTAAATGATTTCTTGAGTCCGCCAGATATAAGAAACAATTTAGTATACCCATATCTATTAGCTCATGGATTTTTTCAAATGTGTTTCTTTTAAATGATTTCTTGAGTCCGCCAGATATAAGAAACAATTTAGTATACCCATATCTATTAGCTCATGGATTTTTTCAAATGTGTTTCTTTTAAATGATTTCTTGAGTCCGCCAGATATAAGAAACAATTTAGTATACCCATATCTATTAGCTCATGGATTTTTTCAAATGTGTTTCTTTTAAATGATTTCTTGAGTCCGCCAGATATAAGAAACAATTTGGATGTTTATTAGGTTAGTTCAAGTATTGTGAAATACAAATAGAAGATTAAGTTTCAGAGCTAGTTGTTTTTATGGATATTATTAGGTTAGTTGAAGTATTGTGAAATACAAGTAGAAGATTAAGTTTAAGGGTAGTTGTTTTTATGGATATTATTATCCTCAATCGATGTCTTCACTAGATTAGCTTACCAAAACAACTATCTCTATGGATATTATTATCCTCAATCGATGTCTTCACTAGATTAGCTTACCAAAACTACAATGAGATAGTTGTTTTGTTTTTATGGATATTATTATCCTCAATCGATGTCCTCACTAGATTAGCTTACCAAAACTACAATGAGCTAGTTTACCTAGGCACTATCAAGCACCATACAATGTCCTCACTAAATTAGCTTACCAAAACTACAATGAACTAGTTTACCCCAGGTGCTATATTTGAAATGAGGGATTCAAGCACCATCCTTGAAATGAGGGGTTGAGGTACCGTCCTTGGAATGAGGGAATGAGAGCTTCACCTAGATGTGAAATATTTGAAATGAAGGATTCAAGCACCATCTTTGAAATGAAGGGTTGAGGTACCATCCTTGGAATGAGGGCTTCATCCTTGAAATGAAAGGTTGATGTACCATCCTTGGAATGAGGCTTCACCTAGATGTGTATTTCATCACAGAAATAAAAAAAGGAGATAAAGAAAAAGGAAGAGAGATAAAGAGGGCTTTACCTAGAAGTTTATTTTATCACATAAATAAATAAATGAGAGATAAAGAGAGGAAAGGAAACAATCATCAAAGAAATAAAAAAGAGAGATAAAGAGAAGAAATGAAACAATCTTGATACACTAGGGACTAGGGGCTATTAAGTAACTTCTGGCCCAATCAAAAATTCAAATTAAAAAAAAAATCATTAAATTATTATTGCCAACTTATATTAAAAAATCATTAAATTATAGATTCAAATTAAAAGTTTTATTAAATTATTATTGCTAGCCTATATTAAAAATTTTGTTAAATTATTATTGCCAACCTACATCTATTTTAACATCAAATCTACCAAACTCGGAGAGGGATCAAATCTCAAACTTCTTTTAACTTTGAATCTACCAAACTCATAGAATGATCAAATCTCAATTCTTTTTAGAGTGAAAAGAGATTTGATCCCACTTAGAGTTTGGTAAATCCAAATTAGAGTAGATCTAGAGTTAAGATGGATCTAGTCTAGTTAGGTCAATTTTCATTTACTATAATTTAAAATTTTTAATAAACTTAAATCATTGATTTGTTCTCTTATATAAAAACATATTTTTAATCAATATTAATTTGAAACAATAAAATAATAATTTAAAATTTTTAATAAACTTAAATCATTGATGTGTTCTCTTATATAAAAACATATTTTTAATACATATTAATTTGAAACAATAAAATAATAAATAGTATGTGAAGAGAACATCTCAACTACTCTACACAATATTTAAAAAAAGACATTCACATAAAAAAGAGGCTATAGACATAAGTTTCAATTGTTTGAGGCAGCATTTTATTTTTTGTGTGCAGAGTATGATGCAACAATAATGGAGATTTATAACTATGTGAAGAGAACATCTCAATTGCTCTAAACAATATTTGAAAAAAGACACTCACATAAAAAAAGGCTATAGACATAAGTTTCAATTGTTTGAGGCAGCATTTTATTTTATGTGCATAGTAGGATGCAACAATAATGGAGGTTTATAACAATGGCAATGAGGCTCTAGAGTTTTGAATTTATGAACATAACAGAATAAACAGGAATGGCAAAGCAAATTGTTTGAGGCAGCATTTTATTTTTTGTGCATAGACATAAGTTTCAATTGTTTGAGGCAGCGTTTTATTTTTTGTGCATAGTAGGATGCAATGGAGGTTTATAACAATGGCAATGAGGCTCTAGAGTTTTGAATTTATAAACATAACAGAATAAACAGGGATGGCAGAGCAAATTGTTTGAGGCAACATTTTATTTTTTGTGCATAGTAGGATGCAACAATAATGGAGGTTTATAACAATGTCAATGAGACTCTCGAGTTTTGAATTTATAAACGTAACAGAATAAATAGGGATGGCAGAGCAAACTACATATGGAAAAACATAATAGTAAACCTAATAGTTGATTTTTTTAATAGTGATTACCAAAACATTGAAGTGTAATGATGTTGATTAATGTTCATTAAGATTTATATGCTTTTTTAATTTTAAGACAGTAATAAATTAATGAGAATTTCTTAATATTTTATTTTTATGTTTAAAAAATATATGTTTTTTAATTTTAAGAAAGTAATAAATTAAATGAGAATTCTTTAATAATTTATTTCTATATTTAAAAATAAGTGAAATAAGTGAGATTGTAGGAATTTACAGGGTAAATTAAGAAAGTTATAAATTAATGAGAATTCTTTAATAATTTATTTCTATATTTAAAATAAGTGAAATAAGTAAAATGTAGGAATTTACAGGGTAAGTTCCTCGGATAGAACACCAAAGTACACCGCTCACAAACAGATCACAGATTAATACACCAGTGTTCTTAACGTGGTTAAAACCCTCAAAGAGGGAAATAGTCCACGGCCTGAGCCAACACGGTCACTTCAGGCAATTTATTAATGTAAAAGAAAGAAAATTTACATAAGTTTCTCTCATGAACAGTCACCCTACAAATGACCCTCCATACTCTTTAAATAGAGATGATGGACCAATCGGGTGTTAAGCCATGAATCAAGTGTCAGTAATACCGAGGAGAGAATGAATTGTCAGATCACTTCATGTCTAAAACATATCGTGACCGTCGGATTGTAAGTTACAAAAGTACATAGTAAAGAAACACACTTTACCTAACTCTACACTAGACCAAGTTATACTTAACTATTTCCTATGTGTCG
>APFE030288443.1:45637-74205 GCA_000404065.3 Pinus taeda | reverse complement strand
ATTTGAATTCCATGCTCAGTGCAAAAGTTGATGAATTTGTTGTTAACATATTCTCTGTCATTATCAGATCTTAGCTTAAGAATTTGATGTCTAGATTGTTTCTCAACAAAGGCCTTAAGGCCAAGAACATGTTAAATACTTCACTCTTGAGTTTTAAGAAGTATACCCAAGTGCGTATGGAGAAATCATCAATGAAAGTTAAGAAATAGCCAGAGAATGAAACAATTGGAAGTGGACCACATAAATCAAGATGCACAAGATGTAAAGGGGTTGAGACGTGCCAAGACACACGTTTTTCAAAACTATCCTAATTATGTTTTCTGAGTACAAATCTGGAACAAACACCATTTTTGCAAGATATCATAGGAAGACCTGTCACCATATTTTATTTACATATATTTTGAAGGGAGCGATAGTTTAAGTGACCAAATTGCTCATGCCAAAGTTTGCTCACTTCATCATTATGAGCAACAAACCGAGGGAAGAGTTGATGACGCCAAAGTTGTTAAAACTAATACAACTGGGTAGAATCATCACAATTCCAGTAGCTAAACCATTTCTATATCTCTTAGGCCCTTAATTACAACATTCATAAAGTGAAAATTCAACGATGTACTTCACCTGAATGAGTTATCTGATATACAGATAGAAGGCTGCAGGATAAGGTTGGAACACATAATACATCATTAAATTGACCATTGTCTAGATGAACAGTTCCAGTCCCTACAACACTAAGAGATCTATCATCACCAATATATATATTTTTGGTGGTACAATCATTTAAAAAAGAAAACATGGCTTTGTTTTTGGCCATGTGATAAGAAGCTCCAGAATCAATGAGCCACTCATCAGAATGAGAAGAAGAAGATACGTTTAGTGCATAATCAAATCGAGATGTTTGACAACCACATGCAACAAGTGTTATTCCTGAAGATGAAGCTGAAGTTGAAGAGTGCTCCAAATGGATGTTATGCTTCTTCATTGTTGCTTCCAAAGCTTCCATTTTCTTAAAGCATTTGGATTCTAAGTGGCCATCTTGATTACAAAAGTTACAATGTCTATCAGTCTTCTTCCCTTTGTTTTTATTTGCCTTAAATTTTTGTTGAATTGATTTTTCATTTTGAGACTGAAATTGCTTAGGACCCTTGTTTGGTTTAGGACCATTCTTTTTAGGATATTACTTCTTAGGATTCTTTGAATTTGGTTGTTGCTGGGTGGCTAAGGCTTTCTTAGAAGAGTTTCCAAGATTAAGAAAACCAAGATGTAAGAGTTTTTCTTGTTCTCTTATTAAATAATCACAAAAGGCATCAAAAGAGGGGGATTTGTAGTCTTGTCCAATCTTGTCCTTGAGAAATAAATGCTTCTCTAATAGAGTGAAAGGTGGAAACAGACACAGACTACACTGGTCCCAACTTAGTAAGAATGGAATAGATAAGGCTACCATCTTCTTTCTTAACCTTAACACCTTCCAAGAAAAGTCTAAGGGTCTTAAACTTGGACAAAAAATCTTCAATGGAAGAAAAGTATTTGGGGTCTAACGTAAGCAACTCATTTTTGAGTTGATGGGCTCTAATTTCATTTTTAATTCCAAAAACTTTATTGAGTTGTTTCATTGCTTCATTAGGGGTATCAAGTTCTACGATATGGAATCCAAGGTCTGGAGAAATAGACATCTCTATCAACCCACGTGTTTGATCTTGCCTATTTTCCCATTTGGCTGCCTTATCTTCATCTTTAGGTTTAGTTTCTTGGCCTGAGACTATTCTGTAAAGACATTTACTTCTAAGTAAATCCACAATGTAGGACCACCATTGGAAGTAGTTGGTGCTGTCAAGAATAATTTGGCATGTGCTTTCCATTTTAACAGAAATTGAAGCTATAGATGCCGAAACTAAGTGTTCCAATGGAAAGATCTCGAAAAATTAGACTGATTACAAAAAAAGGGCTTCCGGATGAAGAAGTTATGGGTTTTTGAAGAAAAATTGTTGAATATGCTGACGAAGTCTGTGAATGTGCAAAAGTGAATAATAATGTTATATTTTAAAAAAAAATTCCCCCCCTTTCCAAACTTGATCTAATTAACTCACTTTAAAAATAGATTTTATGTGACTCACTTTTATAAATAAGTGAAAGTCACTTTTACAATGGTACTTTATGAGCTACCCACTAAATTGTAACCTAAATAAAAGATAAAGAGACTTTAGAATTATAAGTGACTCACTTTTTATAATGAGTAAGAACACTTTTACATAAAGTAATTTTAAAACATAAGTTACATGTGTTTTTTGAAAAAATAACTCAACAATAAGAAAGACTTGAACTCAAGACCTCTATTCTCATAAAGTAACTTTGAACCAAGTGAACTAGTTTAAAAAGATTAGTAATTTTTGGAAGAGATGATGAATTTTTTGTTTTGTTTTTTTTTTTTTAGTCATTGAAGCTTTGGGGTGTGTGCTTACTTGAAAAAGTCCATGTTGCCTACAAAACAAAAAATCACACAACCCAACACGGATATACAAAAAAAACCAAACCTTATGGCTTGAAGTTAGCTTTCGCCAAAAACTAAATATTTCCTCAATGTTTCTGGTTTTCTGAGATCAGACTGAGGTGTAGCGGAAAAGAGCATACGCATGAGAAAAATCCTTCTTTTATGTTTCTAATTTGCCCATATTGCACAGATTCGCGAGTCAAAGAGCATACACAGAAATAAAAAGTATAGATCCGATAATAAAAACAAAGAGATAAATAAACCAAAATAAACAGAGAGATAAATAACTAAAACTGCAAATAAAGACTGTATACCTCAAGATCTTAAAAATGACGTAGCTAGGGCTACCGGAAACCTTTTCGCGTGAAACGAAAGGGGTTCCTCACTAGAAAAGATGCTCTTAACACAATAGAGCAGTCTTTTCGGCCTGAAAGCAGTCACAAACAATATATCTAGGAAACGACAGTTGGATGCAGTTGTACCGACTTCCAATTTGGATCACCAACAAATGCGGCCCTCAAATAGCTCTGATACCATGTAACAATTTACAGAGTAAGTTCCTCAGATAGAACACCAAAGGACACCTCTCCTAAACAGATCACAGATCAATACACCAGTATTCTTGACGTGGTTAAAACCCTCAAAGAGGGAAACAGTCCACAGCTTGAACCAACGCGACCACTTCAGGCAATTTATTAATGTAAAAGAAAGAAATTTTACATAAGCTTATCTAATGAACGGTCACCCTACAAATGACCCTCCATGTTTTATAAATAGAGATCATGGACCAACCGGGTGTTAAGCCACGAATCAAGTGTCGATAATACCGATGAGAGAATGAACTGTTAAATCACTTCATGTCTAGAACATATTGTGACCGTCGGATTGTAAGTTACAAAAGTACATAGTAAAGAAACACATTTTACCTAACTCTACACTAGACCAAGATATACTTAACTATTTCCTATGTATCGGAATCTCCTAACATGAGAGGAACATTTCAAAATTACCATACTTTCGAAAAGTTAAAAATTAGAATAAGTAATTTTAAATATATCTTTCAACCAACATCATTTAAAATATTGCAAAATAATAATAATTTATTGTAATTTTTTTTTTTTTGTAAGCTTTGGCAGGACTCTCCGTTTTTCATGTCCATTACATACCCCACTATAGGGGAAGGGTAGCCCAAGATTTGAACCCAAGACTTCCGGTTCGGTGAGACTTCATTTCCACGGCCACTGCTGCTTGAACTACCCCATGTGGACATAATTTATTGTAAATTTAAAATATTTTTATCTTTACATTTAAAAATATAATTAAATTATAAAAAATGATAATTACAAATTATTATGAATTTAAATTCAGTTCATATTTCAAAAATATTAAAAATAAAACATTTAAATTCGTGGTAAAACAAAATCAGTATAATCGCTGAAACTCCTAAAGGTAACTCCACTTCTTCACAATTAGGGAAACTATCTATAACTTTTAGATAATAGGTTTCCACTTTTTCAAATTTTGGTAAAAACTATAAAAAATAATGAAACTAGTTACAAATATTCTCATTTCTCTAAGGAAAAATTTGTTAAAAAAGGGCTACCCATATCTCCATTTTTTTCAAATTTTGGCTAACATCTATAAGAACTTGAAAACTATCTCTATTTATTTAAAATTTCATGAACACTTTAAAAACAAACAAATAAATAAAGCATTAAATTGTGGATTTTTTCATTTTATCTAAATGTAAAATCTTCTTTATCTTGGTGACGACTTCTTCTTCTTCTTCTTCGGGTTTGTCACCATGATTATGAATCGCATATGTGTCATTTCCGATGTAAGAGGAATGTAATCTAATTGGTTTGCACCTTGAATGAAATGCTACTGCCTCTCAACATTCTTAAGCATAAAGGAAAAATGGTCTCGAAGTTAAAGTAGTTGGAGAAACATGAACAAATTGAAAAGGTTGCTTGTATTTCACTCAATGTTTCTTCTTAGTCTTTTTGGGAAGTGTATTATCATAAGGATAAGGACAAGCAAGCATATTTTGTGTTAAGGGCCAAAGAATATCATGGGAAAGACCATTGATTAAGAATACCATGGAAAAAATTATGGGTTTTTATTTATTTTTAATTTTATTTTATTTTTATGTAATTTGAGCGAGTCAAAATGTTTAACAAGACGTAATAGGAAATTACAGCATCTCTTCTATATTGAGCTCTAAAGCACCTTTCGGCGTAATTATTCAAAATAATAGGTTTAATACAACATTTTCTCACAACGTTTTTAAAAAAAAAAAAAAAAAAACATTTCGCTAATTTGAAGTCAACGTGCATTAACTTTTATACATAAAACTATATTCCCTTCAACTAATAATGGACACTTAAGTCACTTATTTTTGTCTTCAATTTAGTTGTCTCAACTAATAATGAACACTTAAGTCCCGTGTTTTTGTCTTCAATTTAGTTGTTGGGGTGTGAACAACACAAATTTGCAACTTTTTTGCGCCCTACAACTCACTAGGAGATGTTGCCACATAATGTTATATTTAAAAATAATAAAATTAATATTTACACTAAAAATTAAAAAATAGTAGTCTGCCTGGGGTAGCTCAAGTGGCGATGGTCGTGGAATGAAGCCTCACCGAACGAGAGATCTTGGGTTCGAATCTTGTGCTACCGTCCCCCCCCTCCGTAGCGGGGTGAATAATGAACATGTAAACTTGAAAATCAGAGAGTCCTATCAAGCTTACAAAAAATTTAAAAAATTAAAAATAGTAATAACAAAAAAATTAATATCAACAATAAATATTGTTGATATTATATAATGTGTAATTTATTGTATGTTAAGTTGAGATACAATATTTAAAACAAAATTATATTACTAACAAAATATTAGTATCATCCATAATTAAAATGCTCAATGTGAGAGAAAGAGAGATTGATTATTGTATTAATAAGTTCTTTTTAATTCAAAGTACAAGGGAGATTGGTGAATCTTTCAATGTTAATATGGAGCTGAGATCTAACATTTTGAAATAATAATACTAAAAATAATTCAAGATGTATCTCTATATATATAACATCTTATATATAGAGAGAGATTACAATGTGAATCATAAATAAAATATTTGAATGTCAGCTATATTTATATTATATAAAACAATTGAAAATAAAAATAAAAATCTCATAAATCTATCTTAACTCTAGTATTTAACAAAAACTAGAAGAATCAAATTCTCTTTTAAAGTGTAATCATATCTTAATCTTACACCAAAAAAAACTCACATTATTGAAAAATTAATCCTTCTTAAATCCAAATAAAAATCTATACTAGTTATTTTTAATACAACTTTATCATTTCAATTATGAATAAAATAATTTATAAACAATTGAATTAATTTAAATATTTCACACGTAATTTTAAAAATAAATTTCATATTATGATATAAAAATTTGTGTAACGAATTAAATCAATGTAAAATAGTATATAATTAAAATATTATTGAAATGTAATTTAAGTAATATTATCTATAATCAAAGTATTTTTAGATTCTATAAATTAAAAAAAAAAAAATTAGAGTTATTTGAATGCCTTGAATAAAACTCGAGAGAATATATTACAACTTAGCACACCTCTGCTCTTTTTTTCAAATAGAAAAAACGCTTTCTACTAAAAATGAAAAAGAAAGTACATATATCACCAAGTATCCCCAGTGGTACATATATCACCAAGTATCCCCAGTGGATCTTGTCCACAGAGTCCTTGGGTTAAATCTTTGTGCTAAACTAATAAATAAAAACAGTCACCGCTATAAGTTCTCTTCAAAAAGCCATACAAAAATGTGGAAATGTATCAAGAAATTCTCTTAGAAATCTGGAAGTATATAATTTTTATAGAAATCTGGAAGTATATAATTTTTATATTTATTTTTTAATTAGTTAAAAAATGTTATATAGAAAAAATATTATGTAATATTGTGCATATTATTATGTATAGATTTATCTTAATTTTCAGTTTACTCAGGGTTAAGAAAGATCAAATTTTTCAATATGTAAATTTCTTTTTGAGTGTAAATTTGAGTAAAAATTTGGGCCTTTAGAGATTTGATTCATTTAAATTTGGCAAATATAGAATTAAGATAGATCTATACTTATTTTTTTCACTCTTTTTATGTAATATATACATAAGTGACATTGAAATATTTTATTTATGTTTCATAGTGTACTCTCTTTCTCAAAGATGTTATATATATATATAGAGAGAGAGAGAGAGATTGAATTATTTTTATTATTATTATTTTCAAAATATTATATCTCAACTTCATTGAAGGAATCTCAAATCTCCCTCTTACCTTGAATAAGAAAGAATATATCTCTCTCACACACATGTTGAAATATTTTAATTATAGTTGACACTATTTTTTTTGTTATTTATATAATTTTGTTTTAAATATTACATCTCAAATTAACATAAAATGAATTACACATTATATAATATCAAGAATGTGTGGTTGACGTTGATTCTTTTTGTTATTACTATTTTTTAATTCGTTAATATAAGTATTATTTTAGTATTTTTAAATGTAACACTATGTGACAACATTTCATACTAAGTTGTAAAGCGCCTCTATGTTAGCTATTTTCAAATTATGATATAAAATGTTTGTCGCAACCTTATCATTTTCAATTGTGAAATAAAGAATTTGTGAACAATTTGAATTAATCTAAAAAATTCGAATGTAATTTAAGTGAAATAAAGAATTTGTGAACAATTTGAATTAATCTAAAAAATTCGAATGTAATTTAAGTGATAAAAATTCATATTGTGATATAAAGAAATTGTTATAACCTTATCATTTTCAAATGTAATATAAAGGAATTTTGTGAACAATTTAAATCAATTTGAATAGTATATAGTTAAAATATATTTTAAATAATAAAATCTATAAAAAAAAGTATTGATTATGAGATTGTTTTTTGGATTTATTCAATCATTAAGTTTTGGTCTATGTTTAAATATCGGAGATGCATTTAGTTTTAGAGATAGTAGCTGTTAAGAATTAGTTGTTAGGAAAATTGAAGTAATAAAAAATATTTATTTATTTATTTATTATTATTATTTAATTCACTTAAAATAAATTAAGAATAATAATAAAATAATAGTAATAACAACAAAGAAAAAGAGAAAAAATTTGGAGAGATGAGTGATAAATTCTTAGATTTTATAAATTATAAAAAAAATGTTGTAATTTGAATGTTTGGTATAAAATCTGGAGTTGTCTTTAGTGCGACTTTTTGAACTTTCCGGTGCCGGAAATTGGTGGAAAATTTTGAGGTGAAATATTGATTTGTGTTATTTAAACTAGTTTTTTGACTACATATATGGATTCAACACCCTGAAAATCCCCTAGGGCACTTCGAATGTGCAGGGGTTATCCATCAGGCTTGTGAGTTCTATAAATTCCTGCCGAATTTTAGAGAAATTAGACCGGAAAAGCTTCCAAAAAGTCGCACTAAAGACAACTCGATAAAATCCCATAAGGATATATTATAACTTAGCACACCTCCACTTTATTGAGAGACTGAAAAGAGTGAAGAAAAATCTTGTAATAGGGAAAAAATTGTTATGCAATATTGTGAGAGTTAACATGCCTTGACTCAGTGGTCTAAAGGCAATAGATTGATTATGTGTGTGAAGGAGTGTGACCTTCATGTCCTCTACTCTTGTAGCGTTTTCTTCTCAAATATGTACGAAAAGAACCCACTTCAGATTGTGGATGACAAACAATTTCAATAATATAAATGGTTGCTAAACATTGTAGATCTACAACAATTAATAGAAACAAAACCTGCCAAAATTCCGATCTATGCCAAAATCATAGTTAAACAACAAAAGGAAATAGTAATAACTCCAATCATCTAATGGAAATCAGATATACAAAGAATAGTTTTTATTATAACACCTGTAAAGGGAACAAATAAATGTTACTAATCCCCCTCTATGGGATGGGTTCTTGGCTATCCTCAAACGTCTTCAGCTTGTGTAGAGTCTCTCTCCTCTATAATGTGAAAACCCAACAAAAATATGGTGTGCGACAATGAAAATAATCAGAGTTACAATAATGAAAATAACAAAAATGAATAATGAATGGAAAACCCTTCTATTTTAAACAAAATATTGAGTTATCCTCGAATAATGAGCAATAATAAATATTGTTAACCCCATTACTAGAATAATCACTTAGAATATTAAAGGTAGGAGGGAAAAAGTATTTAAACTTTTATTTAGAAATAATAAATAAATAAATGATTTATTTATCATCTCAAGGAATTGAATTGGTTAAGGAATAACAAACAAATAATGATTTATTTAATTATTCCTAAGAGATTTAGTCAAATTTGACAACGAATAATAATTAATTAGTGATTAATTAATTATTCCTAGAGAAAAATAAGATAATTAATAATTTATCTGTTGATTTTTCATAATTGGGTCAAATATGACAAGGAATAATAATTCAACAATAGTTTAATTAATTATTCACATAAGAAAATCAAATAAATAGTGATTTATTTAATTATTTTTCATGGGTTTAATTATAAATTACTTAACAAAGGTGGTTTATTAAGTAATTTCTCACAGTGAAAATAATTTTACTATGGTAAAATTAGCTTTACATGGTGTACTTAGATCCATCTAGTAAATTAGGCCAGATGATCAATTTTATGGTGATACCATCTACCCTGATTTGATCCATCTTAATCCTTGAGTGAGTCTTCCTCTTAAGGCATCAAATTTGACTTGGGGGTGACCGACTGCAATGTAGTTGAGCTTGTGGTTGGGTGAAAAGTGCCTCTCCCTTCTTAAATTTCTAGAAGAACTTAAAATGATACAAATAAATGTATTTATTCCTCTTTAATAAAATGATTGTATTTGTTGACCCTAATCGGGGTGCGAGTCGAATGCATCGGGATCGTTGATACGTTTAATATGATGGAGAGTGAGATAAGAGGACGGTGCTACACTGCCCTTTGCAGACTTGAGTCGTATGGAGAGGTGGCAGTGTGCATGTAGAGAATTTATGGTACAGGGGAAGGTGGCAGGACCACTTCCAAGCCGAGGTTTTATGGTGGCAATTCCTCCACATTGTTAAGTAGTTTTCATGTTGTGAGAAAGGCTCTAGTTATAGGTTTGTTGGTTGATAGTCATGGGATCAAGATGAAGCTCCAAGCGGTTCACCACCTGGGTGCATTCAGCCTTCGTCCCTCCACAATCTTTTTGAGTGGGTATGTTTATTTTCTAGGCTTCTCTTACCTTGCCTCTTATGTTGGCTCAGTCTCTCTGTTTTTTCACTTGAGAAGTGTTTTTATATTGATGTTTGGCGGTCGATGGAAGCTCACCCGCGGTTGTTGGAAGGAAACAACCGATTTTTATGATGGTTTGTTTGTATATTGCAGTATTATTTCTGTAATTTTTGGAAATTTTCTCTCTCGTATGGGGATGTACTGGGGTTTACTGGTATGGTAATTTATTTTTACATCATGCATCGTTGTCTGTGGTAATAACCTTGACTGCTTGTTGGTTTTAATGGTGCAAAATTATTGGGTTCTCTTGGGTCTGGTTTGTACTCGTTTGTTTCTTTATTCCATCCACAGTCACCTTGAGGAGGCCTGGTTGATTGTTCCTAGACTTTGGGGCCAGATCCAAAGCATTGTCCACGGCAATTGTTAGGTAGCATGCCTTTATAGTTATTGTTATTTGCATTCATGCCATGATAAATTTACAGGTTTTTATGCTTTGGGATGGTTTTGGGACTTTAAGCTCATCCCTTGTCACGAGTCTGAGGTTCTAATGCCCTACTCCAAGATCTGTCTCATTAAGGGTTCAAAGCTAAACATTCATATGGCTCATTCCGCCTCTGTCAAAATCCCTCAAGATAGTGGTGGTTGTGGTCGCGGAAGGATGTCAGGGCTGAGCCGAGAAGGTCGTCAAACCCACCCTCTCCCAATGAGAAATAAACGCTGAAAAATAACCTCTCATCTCATTCGAGATGCAGCTCAAGCATTTCAAATTGGCACTCTACCTCAGGTCTATCAACTAATCTCAGGTTGGGAAGTTGAGTTGAACCAATAGGCAACAAACACAAACATTGGTGTGGGTCACTGGAAGGATTTGCTGCCTGACCTTGGTCATTCCAGAGGCAAGTCTTCTCACTAAGGCAGACAATTTATCTTTATAGGTTAATGAAAAAAATAGTAGCCAAAGCTTTGACTAATCCTCCTGTGGATTCCTCTAAGGCTGATCATGGACTCTCTGAAATCCACAAGGAATTCCAATTGATTCAGTTCCAGCTCCATCAACAGAATGGACATCTCAGTCGCATTGAAAGAAAAATCTCGTGCCTCCCCTAGACAAAACTTCTTAGTTCGAGTGCGAAGGATCCAGCTCTAGTAGACTCTTCTAATGACTGGTAGCATGTTTGGTTTTGAACTGGTTCTTAATTTTGTGATATGAAGTATCTGTATTTTATGCTTTCTGTTTTTAGATATTTATTATATAGAAGGTTTAAAGATACTCATACATATATAACACTGCTTGGCAGCCTTAAACTTTTCTATTTTTGGATGGCATATAATGAAGTTAGGTGGCCAACAGATCTGGTTTCCCTTTGGGAAAGTTGAGGCCACCTAACCACTTGCTTTCTAGTTGTAACCTATCCCTTTTTGAAGAAAATGAATGAAAACGTCATGCCAAGATTACAAAAAAAACATGATTGTATTTTCTCAAGATTCATGAATGCTATCATGTTGGGTTACTAAACACATATAAATGATGAGCTAGAAATATTGTTTAATTATGTTTTCCTATAATAGTTTTGAATTATATCGTGTTGTGGAGAAAAAATCAAAAGTTAAAATGATCTTTGAGGCTCTTTATGTATCTATAGTGTGCATGGCCTTTAACAAACCAATTGTGGAATGGAATAGTTGTGCTATATCCCTATGGGAAATTTTGTTTCCTTTCGAGATAAGCCAAAATGTTGGTCCCTTTGTTTGTACGAGGTTGGACTTGTGAGGTTTATAGTCCTAAGAGAGCGAGTAGAGTCTCATTCAATTGGGTGAAATTATGGATTTGGCCATGGGACATACTTATGTATTCTTTTGGAGAAGTAGTCTGGTTGTAGGCAATGTTTAGGAATGCCTTCATAGGTTATTGAAGATTTCTAAGCCTTCAGAAATCTTTGAGCAAGTTTATTCCCTATTGGAGCCAATTTCAATCCTTTGAAAGAGGACTTAAAAATTAGTGGAAATTTAAGAAATTAGGGGACTTTTTAGTGAAACTTTAGAAATTCATGGATTTGAGAGCTTTTCCCCAACCCTTAGTCATATGGTCCAATATAATTTATGAGCATGGGCTAGTGGAAATGGATTAAGTATAGAAGGAAAGGATGTTATGGGCATCTGGATGAATCGTTAAGGTGATAACAAGATCTATCAAGTGCCACAGGTCATGCATCGAGATCTCTCAAATATCAAAGAACTTGGAATAGGAACTTTCAAGATCATATGCTCTAGGATTTGTTAAGTGATGGAACTAGGAGATCTATTAAGAGTAAAATCCAAATGGAGAAAAAATTTGGATGTTTATAAAGCGTTTAGTGGTAAAGTGGGGATGTTCTAGATATTTAATATCTGGACACTTAGAAAAACTTATAAATGGCTTGCACTGAAAATACGGATGTCGAATAGTCTAGACGGCAAAAACACAAGTGGTGGAACTTTGCATAGGAGGAACCCTGATGTCAATGTTGTAGGAGATCTAGAAATCTAAAACAAATTACAAGGCTAACCTTTTAGAAAGTCTTGGATATGAATGCTAGTGCATTAGACCGATGGAAGTTACGTGGAGTCCACATGAGCACTCCCAGACCCTATAAGTAGGAGAGTGCTGACATGGCATGAAGGACAACTTTAGGTGGCATAGCATGTTGATGAGGAATAAAGGTGACATGGACAGTGGAGAAAAATGTTGTTGAGGTGGAGGCCATGTGGCAGTCAATTGGGAGGTGACATGGATGGTAGAAGTTCTAGATAGTGAAGATCTAGAAATCTGAAGTTTCATTTAAATAGGACTTTTGAGATATCTCAAATATGGAAATCTATAGGGTCAACTCATTTATCGTAGAGGGAGTCCAATAGATTGGAAAAACGATTAGAGCAGGGAAAAAATGTCATATCTAGATGAATATGGAAGACTAAAAATTCAGAAATTCTTACAGCAGGGATTTATGGAAAAATATGAGATCCAAACATGAGTGGTAGGTTGAAGTGTCAGGTTGGAATGTGGCCCTAAAATGTGGTGACATGTGGGTAGGGACCACCATGTGTCAACCACAGGTTAGATGATGTGGCATTATATAGTGGAGATACGAGGGCAAAATATTGCCATCTATCAATGGTATGGATGCCAACATGGCGTTACGAAGGTTGAATCTTCAAATGGACATAAATTTGTGTCCATAACTTGGATTTAGATGAAAATTATGTACTTTGAAAGCTCTTGATGAGTAGAAGATGATGATGATCTCAGAAAATAGCTTTAAGATGGTTAAGGAAGAGGAATTTTGGTAACCCCACTTCCATGTAGTAACCATGGAGGTTGGGTCTAGACACTTTGTTCCCTTAAAAGGCCTTGAGGGGGTTGCGAGTCATTATAGAGTGGTATCAAATCTAAGGTTCAACAGTCAAGTTGAATGGGCTCAAGAAGATAAAGTGAGATTGATTTTGTTAATGATAAATGTTCTTTTACAAAAAGAAAGGTTTGTTGTAATGAACTGTTGAATTAAAAATTTACTTGGTTTTAGGATTATCTCACCCAAATTTGATTGTGACTGGAAACAATAGCATAACTCAATTTCAAGCCAATACATGTCAATGCATGTATGGCCAAGGCAACCGAATATGATGAAATTTAATTATTTTGTCAAACTAACATTGGCATGTTTCTCTAGTACATAAGAAGACTTATAGCATTAGAGAAGGAAAAAATATTCGGCAAAATGGTGCAACACAATTTAGAGAAAACTTCACACGAAAAATAATATGATTCAAATTAGTGAAAAGTGGTTGAGACCCCTTCTGATTTGGTGGAACTAGTGAGAAGTTTAAGGGTAAAAATTTGAAGCATTAAAGCCTAAGAAAAGAAAACTGAAATAACTATGATACTACTACAAAGAGTATCAAACTTGCAGAGAGATGTAGCAGGGAGCAACTACTAGTAATGTGGATAAGCATAAAAAAAAGAATGTTCTTGGCCCATCAAAAGTTCAAATATATGGGCCAGTAATCAGCAATACAAGAAGAAGCATCTCAAGGAAGAGGCACAAAAGTGCTAAGAGGCATACATCTAGTGGAGACACCTCAATAGACACTTGTGGTGAGCAATCAAACAATTCAAATAAATTGTCCAACATAGAAACCAAATCAATGTTGCATGAGAAAAAAGAAGAAAAGGCATACAATGAGTTTCATACCCGGGTAGTTCAAAAATACAAAGCCTCCTACTTTTCATGGAGAGGTTACAAAAAATGAGGAAGTTGAATCTTGGCTACTAAGGTTGAAGAAGTACTTCAGGATACACAATTACTTTGAAAACATGAAGGCTAGAGTGTCATAGTTAACATGAAGGAAAAGTTAATATTTGGTGAGAATATCTTAAGGATGTCAAGTGCATTAGGGAAAAGAAGTTGAAGTGGAGAAAATTTTAGAGATATTTCAAGGGAAAATACCTATTTGAAAAAAAATATTATGATGGAAAAATCATAGAATTTTATGGGCATGGATTGGGACAAATTAGTATGGATTCTTATGCAAATATATTCATAGAGTTGCTAAGATATGTGCCTTGTATCAAAGACAAGAAAGTGAAGATACAACACTTTCTTAATAGACTGCCATGGTCAAATCAAGATCATATTGATTTTGATGAACCAAAAGCACTTGATGAAACTATAAAAAAGGCTAAATATGTGTATGGCCAATCAAAGCACAAGTTGGAATCCCAGATAGTGTGGAAGAAGAAAGATAAAACTAGATTCAATAAGAAAGAAACTAAATCAGCATGTTGTAAGCAGTTTGGAAATAGTGTCAAATTCAGTGTCCTAGCAAGGAGTGACTATAGGAAAAATTATCCCACTCAAAGTGGAGATAATCCAATTAGGCCAAAAAATGAAAAGACTAAGAGCCAAAGACAGGGCCACTAAAATGCTATGGCTGTAGGGAGTAGCATCTGATTCAAGATTTCCCCTACAAACATAATAATAACATGAGGATTTTTAATGTCCAAGAGGATAGTACTATTGATAGTGTAGTCAGAAGCATACCCAAAATTTATGTAGCAATTGAAGATCATAAAATAGACCAACAAGCCTCAATGGTCAAAATGGAAGGTATAATTGCTAACCTTCTACTTCTACTTCAATTTACCTAAGCTATAACCTCAACTATATTTCTCCACAAGTTTTTGAAACTTGTGTGTTACAGAAAAAGAAGCATACCAAGGCTTGCTTGGTGCAACTAGCTATAGGAACTAAGAGAAAGGTGAATGAATTGATTGAATAATAAACATTTTAGATGTATGGACTACATATTCAAGTGACTTTGAATGTGTTTCCACTAGGGTCATACATCCTGTTGATTGACATGGATTGGATGGCGATGCACAAGGTAACTATTTTAATAAAGTTTTTGAATGTGAAGATGGAGAGGGAAAATAAAAGAGATTACAGGGCATGCCAAAATCCAATATCAATGAGGCAGATTTCGACCTTACTTCTTAAGAAACACTACAAGAAAGGATTTTAGATGTCAACTAGTAGAGTTGAAGTTGCAGTTAAAAGAAATGTTGGATAAGGGACATATAAGGCCAAGTGTATCCCCAAGTGGAGCACCAACATTGTTTGCAAAAAAAGAAAGATAACACTCTCAAGTTATGAATCGATTATCGATATCTAAACAAAGTAATTGTTCAAGCAACTAAGAGGAGACACCATGTTCTCCAAGATATACTTAATATCAAGGCTTAATAGTTAAGATTATGTGTTTCCTCCTAAGAGGTCACAAGTTCAAATCCAATAGGGTAAAGTTTGTACACCTCCAAAGAATTTACCAATCAAATCATTGGGTGGCGGTAGGTTCTTTGTCCCACAAACAAGGGTGTGTTATACAACAATTTGGTGTTTGGATTGGTTGTGAAATTTTAATTAGATTATTATATTATTAAATTTTGTTTAAGACAAGAAGTTAAAAATAGAGGATCATCCAGTATTGCAATAATATAAGGATGTATTTCCAGAGGAAATACCAATATTTCCACATTTTTTTTTTGATCTGGATTGGATCATTATATTTGTTTATCATCCATCTCGATGCATTAGAGTGGAAAAAGTGGAGGAATCAGCTCACATGACTGTTTTTACCAAAGGGGCCCAGTTTAGCAAAATAGGGTCTAAAACCTTATGGGAGCATTTTGAGGCATCAAACGATGTTTTTTGTGGGTAAAACTTGGTCTCTTTATTGCAAAACCTTTTCACGTTATTCTACACATAGAGATATTTCCAACAACACAAGAAGTGTGTCAATCAGAGTGTGTATGTGAAGGTTATGCCACTCAAAACTTGACCTTCCTGTTTTCACACCCATAATTTGGGAGGATGACGCGTCAGCCCCCATTATTCATGGAAAATGGGCTAACCATGTGATTATGATGTAAACGACTCTAAAAGAGTATATATTGTAACATGATTGTAACTTTGGTTAAGAGGTGAGGTAGTCAAACCAAACCACTAGTGAGCTATTGGGTTATGTTATAACTAGGCCACTAAGAGGAAAAGGGATTCCATTATTTCTAGTGCATTTGTTCCATAACTGAGAAAAATAGCCAAGAGGGATAGGAGGTAGAGCACACAGGGAGTATTTTTGCAGCATCCCATGGGCCACATGCCATACTTCTTTGTACTTGCAGCCATATTTCTAGACAGAGAAAGAAAGTGGAGCGACCTTACCTTCCAGCTAGGTTTTCTCCTAGAAGGGTTTCCCAAAGCATATCTTGTGTTATATGTGTGAGAGAGATTTTAATATTTTGTTGTTCTCTATTTTTACATAATTTCCATTCGTATGCGTGCATTATTTACAATAAAATGTACAAATATAGAGATTTAATAAAATTGTAATATTGTAGAATTTCATATTTTAAGCATAATATTATCAAATCTATTGTGACGAAATGTCCAGTGGAATATCCACGACAGTTTACGGATCATATTAGTACCATAAAAGGTTTATTTAGGTATTTTACGAATATTTGCAAGGGATCTAGATCAGTAAGGCTGGAAACCATAAAACCCTAATCATGGTTGACGAATCCATTAATGACCCTCGTGATCCTGCAAAGGTGAGGTTTTCGTGGTTGGTTTAACAACTCGCAGATATAAATCGCAATGTATACCTCCTCATAGCGGCCTTGATAAATAAGGTTAGGATATTTAGAGAAGATGGGGGTTCAAATGCAGAGGACAAATCAGAAGGGGGGTCAAGAAATTGGGAAGAAACAGAGAACAATCCGAAGAAAGAACCTAAAAAAAATCAACCAAGTTCGAGTGTTGTAAATGAATCATAGTCCATGTTTAAAATGGAAGTGAAGGTCAATATCAAGTTGTACCATGGTGAGATCAATGCTTTGAAGTTGAATAATTAGTTGCAGCAACTAGAATTTTATTTCAGCATCCATCAATTTGAGGAAGAACAAAGATTTCATTTGTGTGGTTGAAATTAGAGGGCCATGCACTAAAATTGTGAGAAATCCACACTAAGACACTAAGGTTGGAGAGGGAGCATGATGTCACTAAGTGGGAGTAATTCAAAACCTTCATTAAGTCATAGTTTTACCCTTAGCTACGTAGAGGACCAATGGATCCGGCGACACTACTTCAGGCAAAAGTCAAGTCAAAGCGTGCAAGGGTACAACACAAAGTTTAGAAAGATGGTCATAATGTAGGGTATCTCTCTGAAGAACCTAGATGTACTCCTTAAGTATTTGTGGGTTCTACACTTCCATCTGCAAGAGAAAATGATGTTTTTCAAGCCCAAATCAATGGACGAGGCTTGTGTATAGGTACAGTACCTAGAGAACATAGGCTTGAAGAGAACAAAATCAAGTGGGTCGAAGTAGACGAAACAATAGAACGCTTTTAAAGAGGGGAATAAGAAGCAAAAGGGGGGGAAAGATTAAAAGACAACAGACACAACACATTAGTGCAAATATCCTAGCAACCACTACAACATTGATGGCTATACAGAGGAGAAGTGTTGAAAGTTGCATCTAGACTTGAACCCAAAGAACAAAAAGAAAGATAATAAGAAGAAGCATCTCATGCCCACTACTTCGAGCAACCAATTTTAAAGCAACTCAGATGTGGATGAGAATATCGTTTATATGTCAGTGTAGAACGAGGTGAATTTGAGTAGCCTTCATCAACATGAAGAGAAAGAAATGGCCAAGCTCTTCCATATAAAGATACAGGTCAAGAAGACAAAGGCTGATGCTCTGTTTAACTCACGATCGTTGGAAAATCTCATTGCAATAGTGTTGGTCAAGAATTTGGGGCTGGAAATTTAAGATCATTCAAACCCATACCCACTGGGATGGGTAAATAAGGATGTAGAGCTAAAGGTTACAAAATAGTGTAAAATTAGATTTGTTATTAGTGCTGATTTTATTAATGAAGTAAATCTAAAGGTGGTTCCCCTTGATGCATTTGGAGTCATGTTTGGGAGTCCCTACATGTACATGTACATGTAAGATGGAATATTCATAAGGAGAGCCAACTAGTATTGACTCATCAAGGATGGAAAATTGATCATCATCAATGCACACAAATGTAAGTACAAAATTTTGTTGGTAAGTGCCAACCAAGCCAATAAATTGACCAGCTCCAACAAGAAGTATGTTTTATTGTTTTTAAGAGAAATTCACTATGTAGAAGAGTCAATAAGAGGCAAGGCATCCTTTAAGGGGTGTACTAAGAAAGATAAATAATAACTATAAGAGTTGCTACAGGAATATAGGGATGTGTTTCAAGAACTTAAAGGTTTGTCGCCTAAGAGGGAAGTGGAGCACGCAAACCAGCTTTTATCGAACTCCCCATTACCAAACATTGGGTTGTATAGGTAGACTGTTATAGAAGAAAGTGAGGTGAAGAAACAATTGTAGCAACTACTTTAATAGGGTTTCATTCGACCGAGTTCATCACCATGTGGTTCACCCATCATTATTGTGCCAAAGAAGGATAGGACTTAGTGGATGTGTATAGATTGCAGGGCGTTGAAAAAAATCACACTCAAGAACAGATACCCCCTGCCTAGGATAGATGATCTACTAGGTCCGCAAGGAAGGACTCAAAGGAGTTCTAATGCAAGAAGAGCATGTGATCAATTATGAGTCCAAAAACATAATGAGCATGAACAATGTTATGTGACACATGATCTGGAACATGCAAAAATTGTGCATGCATTGAAGATGTAGAGACATTATTTATTGGTAAGAAGGTTTATATTAATGACAAGCCACAATGGGCTAAGATATTTATTTGATTATCCTTGCTTAAATTCCAAACAAGCCTAGTGGATGGCTCTAATTAGCAAGTTTGAGTTTGAAATTTGGCATATCAAAGGGAAGAAAATCAAGTAGCATATTCACTAAGAAAGAGCATGCAAAATATACATCTAGAAGCAATAACAATACGTGAACCATATATAAAAGATAGAATTAGAAATTGTCTACAAGGTGATGGGTACTTCCAATTTGTAAAAAGATACTCGAAGCAAGAGCCAAAGGAACCAATATGTGTCAATTATCAGTTGACAGAAGACAACCTATTAATGTACAAGGGTAGGTTTATGTCCCAATCTTAGGAGACTTGAAAAGGCTTATAATGGATGAAATCCATGAGATACCTTATATAGATCACCCGGGCTATTAGAAAATTATAACAACAACAAATTAGTTTTATTCTTGGCTTGGGATGCAAAAAGAGATTGCAAATTACATTGTTAATTTTTTGGAATTTCACTTGGTCAAAGTGGAGCACAAACATACTGATAGATTGTTACAACTAGTACAACTTCCAGGGAAGTCATGTCCATGGACTTCATCACTAGTTTTTTCTAAAATAGCCAAACAACATGATGAAATCATGATGTTGGTGGACAAGTTGAGCAAGAAAGTTCGCTTCACTCTTATGAAGTCTATCTATAAATAAATTGACATTTCAATTATATTCATGAAAGAAATTTTCAAACTACATGGTATGCGTAAGACCATTATATCAGATTGGGATGCAAATTTCGTATCAACTTTATGGAAATATTTGTTTGCGAGATTTAGAACATAGTTGGCTTTTACCACATCCTACCATCCTTATAAAATTGGGAAAACTAAAAGAATAAATACAATGTTAGAGGATATTCTAAGGATGTATGCAATGCACCATCCAAGGAAGTGGGAAGATTATTTGCCCCTTGTAGAAATCATAAATAATATTGGCCATCAAGAGTCTTTAAGATGAGTGCTTTTGAGGCATTATAGGGTAGGAAATGTAATTTCTCAACTAGCTAGGATAACCCAATAGACCGGATTACACGTGGACTAGATATGTTGAAGAAAATGGAATAAGAAGTGGTAAAAAAATAGGCAAAACTTGAAGACAACACAAGATTGGTAGAAAATTTAGTGGCTAATCAAAACATAACTCATAAGGATTTCAAAGTGAGAGAGCATGTTTATCTTAGAATCAAGTCAAAGAGAATTTCCTTTGGAATGGTTGTTTGTGCCAAGCTAGCACCATGACATTATGGACCATTCAAGATCCTAGAAAGAGTGGGACCAATGGCATACAAGTTTTCTTTACCTACTATAATGAAAGCACACAATGTTTTCCATGTGTCATTACTTAATAAATATGTACACGATGCTAACCATGTAACTGATTGGACTGCAATGCAAGTGGAACCAAATGAATAATTATTACCAAAAATTCAATGCATCCTAGATTAGAAGGAGACTCAACTCTGAAATTGAGCCATTGTGAAGGTCAAAGTGCAATGGAATCACTTTGGTGTGGATGACTCAATGCGAGAACTAGAGGATGCCATGAAGATGGCATACCCATTTTTTAGTATTGTAAATAGTCCTCGACATGAATAGTATAACACCAAGACAATGTTCCTTTAAGGTAGAGTGGATTGTAACACCTCTTTTTAAACCTAAAGTTTTTTAATTTGTGATTAAGACTTCAAATATTGGAAATGACCAACGTGGATAACTTGAAAAATTTTATGTGATGTAATATGCATTTTATATAATGTATTTACAAAATTTGAAGAAGAGAGCATCCAATATGGTCTCAATGCCTTAAAGGAAGCTATAATGGGGAATTAAAAATTTTCAAGTTTATCCTAAATTTGATGTTTAGTTTTCCTTATTTTCCATTTTTAGTAGTTGAACTACCCAAATTCTAGTAGTTATGAGAAAGAGTGAGAGTGGTATTAAATTGCTCTTGGGCATGGACAATGTACCTATTTTGTATACATCATAATTGACTATGCAGTCCGTTGGGCCACCAAATTGTCACCTTTTTCACCATTCTAAAGACCCATTTTCAATGATTTTACCACACCTTTTGCCTCTTCATATCCGTTTTGTTGTGTTTCTTTGTGAATGTGCCACAATAATCTTACAAATATTAAATTAGTTAATTATCGTTATTTTCCTTTATTTTTGATGAATTAGAAAGGATTATTGTTGGTTTTACTAATGATGGTTTTCTTAGTGTTTTTCATGTGGCTCCTATGTAATTACTGTAACAACCTCCATGGTTGGCATATCTACACAGCTCCAAGAGAAATTCTAGAACATGGGTTTTATTCTTAGGGATGCTAACATGGATTTATTTTACCTAATTCATACCTAGGTCAAGTCCATTAGGCTCTAGCTCATGATTTACAGTTCAGACAACTTGTGTTAGGCAGAATCGGGTGACTAAATTCAAATGCAATTTTTGGAGAAATTAAGATGAATATGGAAAATATGAGAAATGGGTTTTTCTTATAGCCTCCCCAATGAGTTGAATCATGAGAAAATCATGAGAAATTTCTCAAAACGTTCCATGGATTGGGAGATATTCACAATTCTTTCAAGTATACCTTTCTTCTTACGTTCTGGCTAACAACAATCCAAACAAAGCAACTAGTTAGCAAATGAAACAACTACAACCTATACTTATACGGTTTCATGATAGATTAATATAATTTATTTAGATCTTAAGTTGTTTTCCAACTGAGATCTTATAAAAACAAGCAAACACAATATCTTGTAAATTTGTTTATAACTTTCACAGTTTAGATTTAGGGGAATTGGTTCCAGTTCATCCCCTTTTCTCTTTGTATAAAATTTATTGAATGAGAGTAGGTTTAGGCCAGGGAGGTGTTGGCACCATCATTTTTGTAATAGTGCATCTTCTATTTTTTTGATTCCATAATCAATGCAATCTTTACAAGTTCTTGGCTTGTCCCTGAGTTGCTAGTATGCGAGTTGTGAATCACAGGCCCCCTGTTAGGGAGGAAGGGCCCTCCTCTTTAGCAAGGATTGTTGTGTTGTATAGATAATCTTGTTACTTTACTTCAATTTATTGTGGGTTGTGATATTCTAATTTCTATTAAATTTAACTTATCATTGCTACATATTCTTGATAGTAGATTGTCATTATCGTTGGATTAGATTAGTTTGCAAAATATTTTGTATAATCACTCGTGTATCAACATAGTTGTATTTGGGATCGATCCTTACTAACTGAGTGTTTTTATTATTACCTCTCAAACTAGCAGGGGTCCTAAATGGGATCCTTGGAGGGCTACTACTAGGCTAAGGGCAATAATGGAGCTATAGCCCACTGTCACCTCAGCTAAGGCTGTCTGCTCTTTCCAGACTTTCACCGATGGGAGGAGACTTGTTATGATAAGGATCACGAAATGGATGGACCAATGATAGGGTGAGGGGTGATACTGGAAGCCTATTCACAAGAGAGGCTCAAATATGTGGCTTGCTTGCTTTGGAAGGCAAGGTTGTAAGCTTTCAAGGAAGGGCTTAAGGTGAATTTCAAGGTTTAGGTGTAGGGTATGTATCTTATAATGGAGGTCCTTAGGACTTAAAATTATTGTGAAAGCTTGGATTCCAAGTGATCCTTGAAGGATTATCCTTAATAATGTATGGGACCACATGGAACCAAATGGACCCGAGGTTAGGTCAAGGGGGTAGGTTTTAGTAACCAAGGATATGCATGACTTATTCTAGAGGGAGAAAGGGACCAACAGAAGAATTTTTATCGCAAGAAATTGTGAGGATCCCAATGAGGTCTTTATCCTAAGGAAACTAAGGGCAATATTGATCTTGAGGCTAGGGCTTGAGGTATCCCACCATTGGATTGCTTCAAAATCAAAGGGTGCCTAGGAGAAACCCCAGTGTAGAGAATGCCAAGAGATCGAATTTTTTGAGTGGGTGGTTTGCAAGATAAATGATGCCCTAGGATACCAGACATAGAAAAGAAAAGGTGAGAGAAGGAAAATAAGTTTAAGGTGATCACCTTTATGGTGGACCAGTGCCTAATCCTTTGGCAAGATTTGGAGTCAAGAGTAATTGTGACTATGGATATTGAATTTTCTATGTCAAGGAGGCCTCAAAGACAACTTCGCATAGCATTAGGGCAGTGGCAAAAGCAGCTTCAAGAGCTTTATACTTCGTTTTGAAATATTGATGGCTTATCAGATGAATTTCAATGAAGAAGCATCTCTAGGAACATTCATTCATAATACATGGCTCATACTTGAAACATCATTATCTAGAAACCGAATTTCCACAACTTCAAATAAATGGATGCAGGAAATTAGCCCTAGTATAGTGAAATTCGTAGCAACAATGTACGTGACAAAATAGAAAGATAAAATAGCATTAAATTTCACTTACATGTATTAAGAGTATAACCAACCATCATGAATTTGTCAATCAAGAAGCTCCAAGACAGAAGAAAATGATCCAAACATCAAAATTCATTCCATGCTCCAAAATTTGTCCTCCAAGAAGGATAACAGAGTTCTCTAGAGAGATACAAGTCCAATCCAAGTGATGATACTAAAATTAATTCACGTCAGTTGTATTTATACACTTCTAATGAGTTTGATTTAGCTAATTAGGCCTACATTATCCCCTAGAATAAAATAATGTGCAAAATAACTAACTTTTGGTGACGAACCCACCAAACTAGCTCATAAACAAAAGAATAAGCCTCTCAAGAGGTCGAATGATCAATATTACATGTCGTTGGGCCTTCTAAGAGGCCTAATGAAGTCCATAGGTGCCATAATGAGAAAGAAGACTCCCAAAAGTAGTGGACAAGGGGTTTTCCCCTTGTTCTCCAAATCATAATACTGTGGTGCTCCTAATGGGTGTAGGGGCACACAAGTGTCCTCATGGTTCTCCAAATAGATCAAAGTTGCATGTAGACCATCTGCAAGGGCTCAGATGATAGTATAAGTTATGCCACATCTTCATATAGGTTGTGGTCATATTCCAAGTGCATGATACAACTGTGGGGTCAGTTGGGCATGGTAAACCAAGTGCATCTTCCTCATCCAATAGATGAAAATCAAGCAATCTCTGAACATCTCTGGGGATCCATGGAATTTTTTCTATTGTAGTGGAGGCCCATGGATCTCTACACACACCATACATGTGCTAGTTAGGATCTGGTATAGGGAGACCAAACCTAAAATGGAGACCATCTGCAATCCTCCATAAGATCCAATGTGTCCCCTTGACTTCTAGTACAACAAGTCATTTAAAGAATTTGAGTTAAAGGGCTTACAAACCATGGATAATAGTTGGGCACTTCATAATGGCATGCAATTACATAGTGGGATTTGGCATGTTCTAATGTCTCTAAGCTCCAATGGGGATTAACCAAGTACCCTATTAGGTGGTTTTTACTTTTAAAGGGAATGATATGTCCAAGGTACATCCTTCAAATGGTGGTATAATGTGATAAAGTGATGGAACGAAGTAGGGGATGGAGGGGGAAATCTTGGGTCACATGTCAAGGTACAAGGGTAGCTAATAAACAGGAAGCCCACACTTGGGTATATAATGTATTAGAGGGAGAAATCATGGTACATGAGTTACCCCAACCTTGATTTTTCCACCCTACTTCATATGCCTTTTGCCTACTATGATTTTTCTTTGGTTAACTACTCAAGGCTCAAGGAGTAAGAGCATGATGTGTAAAGTATAGTAGTGGATTCCCCCTTTGAGGTGGGGTGATTCATTTCCCACTAGGGGTTGGGACAATCATGGGTTCCTAAATGATAAAAGAGGCTCATCTAGGGCCTATAGGAACCAGCATGATGGCCATGAGAATGGGGTAGAGCTCATGCATTGGCTTTTGCTCACATGTTAAATGTGTTTGTTCTAGCCATCTTTTGCATTTTGTGGTACAATTTCCTGTTGAATGTGGCCAATTATGCTTTTAATTTTCTTTTCAGTTGCATCAACCTCTGGGGCATCATTCTAGGCCTGACTCAAGGTGTAGGAAAGGGGAAGGTGAGGCTAACTATGTAGACCCAGTGGAGGAATGTGGACCCAAGTGGGTGAAATTATGAATGGGGTTATAATGAGCGAAGGGGGAGTGATGTATGTGGATTAGGGTGCGGGACCATGCAACCAAAATCAGGGTTTCCCATGAAGTACCATCTCGAGAGCGCAAAGGTTAGTAAAGGAGATCACGTGGGACTAGGGTCCAAGGGTAACATCCAAAAGAGGTCTAGGGGACAAGAGCACAAATGTATCCAACTCTTTCCATCGAATCCCCCCATTAATTCATGCCTAAAAGTCTCCATGATAAGTAAACTAAAATACTTAATTACCAAATGTCAAGTCACACCTTCAAACATAAAATCATGATGGATGGGTGAGGGACCACATGGCTGGCTTAGGTGGTGGAGAAGGGGCACAACGAGCTAGTTGATGGCTACCGACTAAGGACCATCTTGGAGAAAAAAAATTCTCCTAGGCTTATCACCCACAAATGGTGGATAACAATTATCATTGTTTGTTTTTTGCTAATGTTATAGGTCTACAATCCATGATTGATAGATATTGTTAGCTAGTTGTTGTTATATTTAATACAGTTTTTCATGCAGTTACTGAGTGGATTGATGTTGGTTGAATGACTGGTTGTGTGAGGGTGTGATCGAATGATGGTATGTAACAGAAGGTTTGATTTCAAGAGTGGTTTTAATGAATGAGTGTTATTTCATTTCTGTGAATATGGCTTCCATTTCTAGCATTATGAGCAGTGAGTTATCTTTATGCAAGCAAGGGACTAATAGTGTGGCTTTTGGGAGTTAATTTCTATTCCTACAAGGTGTGAGAGTGAAAACAACATTAATTCATTGTGTGCCAGTTATTGTAGAAGAAAGCTTAGCATTAGGAATTAGCCAATGCTAGTTAGCAATTGTTGCTTGCATATACTTTTCATAATAACCTTGAAAAAAGTAGACTTACCCTAGTTACTAATTTATATTTGAGTGAATTGAATTTTTTATTAAGACAATTCATTTGACCAATACAATCCAACAATTGGACCCTAAATTCTCATAGAATAGGTTGTGGTGGTGAGAGAGAGAGAGAGAGAGAGAGGAGAGAGAGGATAAAAAAGAGCATGTGAGTGTGGTCAAGAATAGAGAGACCAAGAAGACAAGTGTCTATGAACCCAATATAGCTTATGAAAAGAGAAGATAAATAGAATCACATGTGAGTGTTGATACTGTGACTCTAAAAAGAAGATAATAGAAAGCCTTCTTAGTTAGAGAAATCTGTGTGGAGTGGTGATTTTTGCCTAAATGGGTAAAGTAACCAGTGTTGAAGCTCTTAGTCTGAGCTAGAGGATCATGAGAATATGTTATTTATTTTCACAAACTAAGCATGAAAGGAATTGATAAAAGGGAAGAACCAAGGAACTATTGGATCAAAGAATGACTCCCTTTTTTGTTCTGCAAACCCATTATGGCAATATTGTTAGCGTTAACAGGGCCTAGCCCAATGGTTGAAAGGAAATAGATTGATCTATATGTGTGAAGGAGAGCAGCCTTCATGTCCTTGTAGGTTTCAACCCTATACAATTAATTGTTGCAAACATATTATTAATAAAATAGAAAATATGCGATGGAAAACACACACATAAACACAAAGATTTTATAATGGAAATCCAAAACTAGGAAAACTAACAAGATTTTTTTCAATATATATTCCTTTTCACATTGTTACAATACAACAAATATATCTCATGGCATCTATGAAAGGCATATCCATTTACATTTTATAAGAATACAATTATAATTCCTTAACCGAAACTACAAAACCATGGGAAAACCCACCATGTGCCACCAAACCACTTTTAGCAAAACCATGTGCTTAAACCTCCCAAAAAAATGCAAAAACTGCCCAATTTTTTTTTTAGGAGTGTTTCCCACAAACCCCCCGAATAGGGGGGGCTGTTACACATCACACATTTTTACAACGCATGGAAAAAGTCATGCAAATAACATAACACATACCCAACATTCTCTTGATTTTTGTTTTCTTTGCACAGAAGGAATCGGTCACAAGCGTACATGATTAACAAAATAGGGCAGTAATACCCATTGTTTCTCAACACCAAGATAACTTCTCAGTGCTCACATATTTTGTTAATAAATCATCAAAATTCTTCAAAGTGTCCACTTTTTCCAATAGCACCTTTTTTTCTTCAATCATACCTCTCATGAAGTGACACTAAACATTAATATGATTTTCCTTTGAATGATAAGTTGGGTTCTCTACCAATAATATTGCACTTTAACTGTCATAATCTATCCTTATGGATTGTTTTACCAACCCAATACATGAACACAATCTTTGTAACAATATTTCTTCCTTGCTTAGATGAGTGGTTTCCGTGTGATTAGATTTTATTGTTGAGAGTGCTACTATAGATGTATTTTACTCATCCAACTGATTTCTCCTCCAAATAGGTTAAACACATACCCACTTGTAGATCTTCTGTGATCAAAATCTCTGACCCAGTTTGCAACAACAAATCCATGTATTTCCAACAATCTATCCAATCCTAGTCTTCCTTGGTAGCAAAATCTATAGCCAACAGTGCCATGTAAATTCCTAAAATCCCTCTTTATTGTTGTCTAATACTCCTTCCCTAGTTTTGACATATACCTACTCGATACTCCCATTGCATGTGCAATGTCTGATCCAATCCACACAACTGCATACAACAAGATTCTAATCGCATTGGCATATGGAACATGGAACATGTCCTCTTCCTCTTTTCCTATGTCTTGGAATAGTGATCTACAAATAATTTTACACCTATGTGAATAAGAAACTTTACTAACTTACATTCCTACACATTAAACTTCTACAATATTGTCTCTACATACTTCCTCTAACTTAACCAAAGTTTCTTATTTTCCCAATGTCTTTTAATTTCCATTCCCAAGATAACATTTGCAACACTAAGAACCTTCATGTCAAATTTAGAGGACAATTGATTTTTCACTTCCTGGATGATTCCCTACCATTTCCAATCATCAGCATATCATCCACATCCAAGACCAAATAAACAACACGATCACCAAATAATTTGAAATTTACACTATGATATGTTTCATTCTTTGTGAAGCCAAGATCTAGTATATGAGTATCAATTGTTTTATACTACATCCTTGGTGATTTATTTAACTGATACATGGAGTTTTTCAACCTACATACTAGCTATTTCTTTCCTTCCACAACAAATCCTTTTGGTTGCTTCATGTATATTTCTTATTCCATAACACCATGTATGAATGTTGTCTTCAAATACATATAATATAATTCAATATAAAAAACATTAGCTGTTGGGTTGTGTTATATTCTT
>APFE030288443.1:25790-40765 GCA_000404065.3 Pinus taeda | reverse complement strand
GTAACATTGAAAGGAATATAATGAAAAATCAAGCTGGTAGTCTCGGTTTTGAGATCCAGCGGGAAATCTCTGTGTATATGTGTTTTATGTGTTATGCTCTCGCATTGTTTATTTTCCTGTGATTTAGAATTTGTATGCAGGTAATTTCTATACGAGGTTAAAACCTACATTAGCAACAGATAACACAAATCTAATAGAATTTAACTTGGCAATAGGATAAAAACCATCACCAAAGTCAATTCCTTTTACTTGGGAATAATCCTTTGCTATTAACTGAGATTTTTATTTCTCCAATTTTCCTTCTACATTCAACCTCTTCTTAAACACCCATTTGTTGTTAATAGTATTTCTTCCAACTAGAAACTCCACTAAATCCCAAGCCTCATTCTTGTCTAAGGTTGCCATTTCTTCAACTATGGCATTTTTCTAGAGTTTGTCATCCTTTGAATCCACTGCCTTCCTAACAATTCTAGGAATATCATTAATAATAAATAAATAAAAAATTGAATAGAAATTAGGTAGAGTATACCTTTCTAGCTACCATTAGAGAAATTTTGAGGTCTAAAATGGGCTTCCTAAGGAATATTATAAAATAATAATGGAAATAATAAAATAAGATTACATTACATCATCACAATTTAGAGGGAAAAAAAATCTATTTTCTCAATTCGTATTTTCAACTTAATTCCCTACGGTTTTACTCAAATTTCGAGTGTGAGGATTTGTTGGATGTGGAATTTAATTCCTCATCCAAGGAGTACCCATGTTGCATACTTTCGATGGACCCTACTACACAAAACATGAGAAATGCATGAAAAAACATGATTGTAATCAGATTTTTCATGTAGCAGGGTCCATCAAAAGTATAGAACGTGGGTACTCCTTGGATAAGGAATTAAATTTTGCATACAACAAGTTCTCTTGCTTGAAATTTGAGTAAAACCGTAGGGAAATAAGTTGAAAAAGTAGTTCTTTTATTTTATTTTAATTTTTAATCTTTTTACTTTTTTACTCCTAAAATTGTGAATCAACACCCATGGTATACATCATCATCTTGAATCTTATTGGTTCTTATAAAGTTGATTTTGGCCATACACTTGTTTTGAAGCCCATTTTAGACCTCAAAATTTATCTAATTCTTATTTCCCAAACAATCTCCTCCATGTCGAAGTTTGTGGTTATTCTTCTTCTTATTCATGTTCTTTTGTAAAGTTTGATTCATCATCCTTCAATTCAAACACTCTCCTTTCTAGTTCTTTCTCCCTTGGTAAAACTTCTTGTGTCACAACACCTTTGAATTCTCTAAATACCACATCTTGAAGATACAAAAACTTCTAAGTTTTTTGCTTCCAAAGCTTATAACATTTCACACCATCTTATATTCAATACAAATACACTTTTCAACTTTCTTATCCAACATACTGCTATTCTCCTTTTAAACGTGCTCATAAGAATGACATCCAAATACCCTAAGATGTTTAAGAGAAGGTTCCTTCCTAATCCATACCTCATGACAAATCTTGTCATTAAATGCTAGTGAGGGTGATCTACTTACCAGCTAACACACAATGTCCATTTCCTCTACAAAGAATTCATGTCCTAATTCAACATCATTGAGCTTGCTCTTTGCTTTCTCTATTAGATTATTGTTCCTCCTCTCTAAAACTCTACTCTATTGAGATGTTTATGGAGTATTCATATGCCTTTTTATATCACACTTCTTATAGAATTATTTGAATTCATTCCCACAAATTTATCCACCATTATACATCATTGTCACCTTAATTTTCTTCTTTGTCTGATTTTGCACAAGAGCCTTAAATTATTTGAACTTTCCAAATACTTCAATTTTTTTCTTAAAGGAAGAACTCCATGTATTCCTCAAGAAGTCACCTATAAATGAGACATAGTAAATATATTTACCTATTGATGGAACCAACACAATTCAAGACACATCATTGTGCACCAATTGTAATATTCCATTTGACCTCATTTATAAACATGGTTAAAAAAATCAAAACCTAGAGAGAAATTAGACATATTGTTTCTACCATATTATTACTATGTATTACTCGAAGGCCCTTCCCTTTGATATATCCTAGTATTTGATGCCACAACATAGACTTTTCTCAAGAAGTCGTAGGTGTTTTTCCTTCTTTTGCTCCAGCCTCAGGAACAATAGAACTATTGCATCCATCACTAACAGTGCTTCCAAATAGCTTATATAGACTCCCAATCTGAGCTACTCTCAGTAACACCATTTCTCCTCAAACCATCCTACATGTATCATTTTCAAACATTGATTTTACACTTGCATCACTCATCTTGCTTATAGAAATAAAATTTCTAACTAATCCTGGGATGTGAAAAACATGAGGGATTTTTCTAATCCTTCCATCCATGAGCTTAAACTTGAATTTTCCTCATCCTATGATTTTGGTTGTTGATTAATATCCTAAGGAAACATCACCATCAATTTTTTTATAACCCCAAAACCACTCCCTATAAGGATTCAAATGAAAGGATGTGCCTAAGTCAACCAACCATGCCTCGTGATATACATGTGTAATTGAAGAAGCCAAGTACACATCCCCTTTTTCATCTGAAAAGGTTTATACTTCTGTAGAATGAGCATCTTCAAATCCCTTCCCTTTCTCATGATGTTTAGATATACAATATTTCTTGTAGTGCCCTTCGTTTCTACATATACAACATACCTTTACTAGCTTTCTTAGAGATTTAAATCTTCCTCTAGATTTAAATCTCCCACTCAAGGGATTATTTTTATTTATATTCTTGAAGTTTCCTTTTACATACAAAGTATCTATATTTTGGATTTCCATATTTTTATGTCGTATCTCCTCTGATAAAAGGGATAAGACTATTTCATCGAACTTTTAAGTAGTTGCATTACTACCTATGGAAAAAACCATACTATCCCACGAGTCAAGTAGACAAAATGGCCAAATAATGCACTTATCTTCATCCAAAATCTTAATAACAATAGATAATAGTTGACTTTCCACAATATTGTAGGTGTTTAAATGCTTTATCACTAAGTCTTCATCCTTCATCCTTAGGAATACACCTTCTTTTTGCAGGAACAATTTATTCACCAGGGAATTATACTGATACAAATCCTTTGTTGTAGTTTCCCTTGAAACATTCAATAATATTGAATCTGAGAGACACAATCATATTGTCTTCTTTTCCTTTTGATCCAACTTGGCCCAGTCTTCTATTGACATCCACGTTGGTGCAGTACCTGGACCCGCAATGATCCATTAATATCTATCCACCAACAAATATTCCATTTTGAGATTCCATAATTCAAAACTCTGCCCATGGAATTTCCTGGTCTCTATCTTTGAACTGCTCGCCCTTTCCTTTTCACCGCAAGAATCACTCTTGCAAATCTCCCATTGTAGTAGGTTCCACCACATTCCTCAACCAAACCCCTTAGCCATAAAAGAAACCCCTTGAAGCCAAAATCTCTCTAAGACCACATGTAGGTTTTAACCCTGTGCAATTAATTGATGCAAACATATCCTTCATAAAAACATAAAATATGCAATGAAAAACACACACATAAACACAAAAAATGTTTTTTTAGAAACCCAAAATCGGGGAAACCAACAATTTTTTTTTCAATATATATTATTCAATATAGTGCTACAATACAACATATATATCTTGCAACATCCATGAACCATCAATCCATGATTAGAATACAACCATAGTTCCTTAACCAAAACTACAAAACCATGGGAAAACCACCAGGCACCACAAAATTTCTTTTAGAAAAATCATGTGCTCAAACCAACCAAAAACTAAATGCAAAAAACCACCCAAAAAAAATGGGGGCATTGCCCTCGTTACCCACCACTTGTGGGTAGTGTATATAGGAGAAATTTTTTCTCCTAGATGGTCCTCAACTGAAAGCCAATAGCACCTTGCAGCCACCAGATAGCTTGATATGCCATTTTCTCCACCACCTAAGCCAACCATGTGATCCCTCGCCCATCTGTTATGAATGTATGTTTGAGTATGGGTCTCCCGACCCAAAAGGTATGACTTCTCATTGGTTTAATTGAGTAATTTTGTTTACTTTTCATGGATACTTTGTGGCACAGATTGGTGGGGGGATTCAATGGAAAGAGTGGGCTAGATCTATGCTCTTGTCTCCTCTGCTTCATTTCGTGTTTAGCCTTGTATCCTAGTCTTGTGGGATCTCTTTTACTGGCCACTAGCTTTAGGGTCAGACCTAAATGGGAAATCCCAACTTTGGTTATATGGTCTCGCTTCCCAACACCATATACATCACCCCCTTCCGCTCATTATGACTCCATTCATCATCCTTCCCATCCAATTCCACATGTGTCCATTGTGTCCACATAGGGTCAGCCTCCCCTTCCCCTTACCCATGCCTTGGGTCGGGCTTGGAACGATGCCCCATAGGTTGATGTAGCTGAAAAGAAAAGAAAAAGCATAATTTGGCCACTCTCAACAGAAAATGTACCACAAAATGTGAAAGATGGTCAGGACATAAAAATTTAGCATGTGGACAAAAGCCAAAACATGAGCTCTACCCCTTATCCATGGTCATCACCCTAGTTCCTATAGGCCCTAGATGAGCCTCATCCATCATTAAGGAACCCATGATTGTCCCAACAACTTATGGGTGATGAACTACCTCCCTTAAATGGTTATCCACTGTTATATATTACACATCATGCTCTCATCCCCTGGAGCCCCAAGCAGTTATGCAGAAAAAAAAATAAAAGGAAAAAGGCATATGAAGAAGGGTGGAAAAACAAAGGTTGGGGTAACTCATGTACCATGATTTGCTCCCTCATACCCTTATATACCTAGGTATGGGCTTCCCTCATTATAGCTACCCTTGCACCATGACATATGGTTTGGATGTTTCCCTTAATCCCCAGTATGTTCTAGTACGATATCATCTGCCACCTACCACTTGAGGGATGTACCATGGACATGTCACCCCCTTTAGAGGTTGAAACCACCTAATAGCTTCTTTGGTTAACCCCCTTATTGAACTTGGAGACACTTGTACATGCTAAAGCCCACTATGGAAGGGCATGGCACCATGAAGTGTCCCATTGATTCCATGAACTATAAGATCTTTTACTCGATTATTCTAATAATTTGTTGTATTGGAAGGTAAGGGGACGCATTGGATCTTATGTAGGATTGCAGGTGGATTTCAATTTGGGGCTTGGTCTCCCTATATGGGGTCCTAGATCTCCAGAGGGCCACATTGGCACTTGTAGGGTGAGATTTGAGAACCATGGACCTCCACCATAGCAGATATTACTTCATGGATCCCCAAAAATTCTCATTGGTTTCTCGTGTTCCACCTTTTGGATGAGGATGATGCACCTAGTTAACCATGCCTAACCGGCTCCACACTTGCACCAGGCACTTGGAAGATGTTATAGAGTCCAGACGATGTCTCACACTACATAAGGAGGGATTTTATCATCATCTTATCCCTTACATATGGTCTACAGGCATCTTTGATCCACTTGGAGACCCATGGGGATGTGGTTGTGCCCCCACACCACACTTGGGAGCACCATGGGTTTTTTTCTTGGAAAACAAGGGGCCAACCCCTTGTCCACTATGCTTGGAGTCCAATTCTTCATCATGGCACCCCTTGGACTTCATTAGGCCTCCTCAAAGGCCCAACGACTCAGTTTGTTCATCATTCAAACCTCTTGAGAGGCTTCTTATTATGTTGTTGGGCTATTTGGTGGGCTTGTCACCAAAAGTATTGTTATTATGCACATTATTTTATTTTAAGGGCTCAATTAGGCCAAATTAGCTAAATCGAACTAATTAAAAATTTCATAAATAGATGAGAGGTGATTCATTCTCTCATCATCACTTGGATTGGGTTATTTTCTCTTGTGAAATTTCCATTATCCCTTTTGGAGGATGAGTTTGGATGTTATGGATAAATTTTGATGTTTCGATATCTGTCTCTTGTCTCGGAGTTTCATTATTGGCATAATTTGATGATTGGATATACTATTTTATACATGTAAGTGCTCTTTTAATGCTTATTCTTGTCATTGACTTTTGTCACATGAATGTTGTTGGGATTTTCTCTATACAAGTCTGAAATTTATTGTTGCTCAATATGAAATTGTGGGAATTTTTGTTCTTTATAGTGTTGCATCATGTCATGGGCCATGTATGAATGGGTGAATGTTCCTAGAGATAATCTATGTTAAATACATTTCTGTAAGTCATCATTTATTGCAAACTAAAGTATAACTTTCTTGCAAGAGTTGTTCTCATGCTCTAAATTCCATTCGAAGTTGTTGAAGGCCTCCTTAACTGGATGAATTATTCCCAAACCATAAATTTTCCTTGACTCCATATCTCCCAAAGGAAAATGCACTAATCCTCCATTAGTGATCATTTTCAACGCTTATTTTTTCACCTCCCTCTTTTTCTAGGCCTAGACTACATAGGTCACCTAGGGCATCAATTATGTCACAATCTAGCCATCCAAACACTTTGATTTTTTTAGTCCACAATTATGTTGAGGTTTTCTCTAGAGGCCCTCCAAATTTGAAGCAAATACGACAACATAATCTTGAGATACAGGAAGCCCTAGCTCAAGGACCATTTCTTACTCTAGTTTTCCCTTGGCTAGTGTCCTCCTTAGGATCATTGAATTGAAATCTCAAAGAAAAGTTGTCCTTTGATCCTCTTCTCCTCCCTAATTAGGTCAAGCCCCTCATTGGGTGATCAACTCCATACCGTTCACCTAATTTTGGGTATGCTTGGTCTCGTGTGGTCCCACAACTTATTGATGCCAATTCCACAAAGACCAATTCTCCATAAGGATTTCCATGCCTAGGAATCATCTTTACAAGATATATTCCCAAACCCTAGCCTTAAGAATCCTCTTAACACTTCCCAGAGAGAATATCACCTTGCTTCCTGAGCAAGAAAGCCATATAATTGAGTCTCTGTTGTGAATAGGCCTTAGCAATCTTTCCTTGCCCTCTCATTGTCCCATTCTTCTAGCGATTCCCCTTTATACCATGACTCCTCCCATGAGTAAATGTCCATAAGGAGCAGGGAGCCTTAGTTGAGGTGACAGTGGGCTATCGCTCCATTGTTTCCCTCGACCTAGTAGTTGCTATATAAGATCCCCTCCTAGGACCCATACTAGTTTGAGCAGTAACAACCCCCAAACCCATGCGCAAGGGGTTTCTTCACCCTTATTGAGCATCATGCATTCTTACAACGCATGGGGATAGTCATGAAAAAAATATAACAGATACCCAATATTCCTTTACCTTGATTTGAACCCTATTAATTCCTAAGAGAGTCTTCGTCGCAAAGCATTGGATATGGCTTAGGGGTGGCTAGGTACAAGAAAATTAAAATGTAGTTGAGCCTATGGTTGGGTTAAAAGTGGTTCTCCCTTCTTTAGTTTCCAACAAATCTTAGAGTGACACAAATAAGTTTCTTATTACCTCTTTAATGAAATGGTCATATTTACTCAAGTTTCATGAATGTTACCATGTTGGGTTACTAAACACATATGAATGATAAGCTATAAATATTGTTTAGGTATGTTTTCCTAAAATAGTTTTAAAGTATATTTAGTTGTGGAAAAGTGATCCGGATTGGATCATTATATTGTTTGTCATCCATCTCTCTGCATTTAGAGTGGATAAAGTGGAGGAATCATGTAATAACCTCAGGTTAAAGTTTCATGTAATAAAGGATAATAAAGAAAAAATAATAAAACCAAGGTCATGGAACACGTATTCGAAGATGAATGTTGGGAAAACACTTTAGTGGGCATCACTTGTGGTTTATTTATGGCTATGGAAATTGGCAAAGGAATTGACAAAGGAAAAGAGGAAATAATTGGCATTTAATTATGAAAATAAAGGAAAATAGGAGAAAAGGAAGGTGAAGAGACATGAATTTGAATGCTAAGGAAATTAGAAGGAAAATGAAGAAAAGGGAGACATTAATGATAAAGAGTGATCAAAGAAATAGTTCGTAGATTTTGTCAGTTTTAGCTTGGATCAAGTGAGAGAGAGAGAGAGAGAGAGCTCCAAGAGGAGAGAGCAAGGACAAGCAAAGGAAATCCAAGGAAAGCAAGGAGAAAGTTGGATCAACAGCTTCAACAGGAGGATTTTGCAGGTAATAAGTTGCATGTGTGATTTCCTAGATGAGGTGTGAATGGATGGTACATGCATTTGTTTATTTGGTTCATTTGTTGTCATTGGCATGGGTTTTTCCTAGTTTGATAGTGGTTTTAGTCTTGCCTTTCCATTTCTTGGATAGCCACGATGTGATGGGATTCATTCTTGGTTGATATTTGGATGGCAAGAAGATTTTGAAACCGAGTGAGGTGGTGTCAAGAAAATTCCCAAGGGTTAGGGGTGGAGATGGTTTTCTCCGGGAAGCCCTCGACAAGTAGGTGGAGACAGGAAAATTCCTTAAGGTATAATGAATCAATTTTGAGGCATCGAAGCTTGGTTTGGTTTTCTGATCTCGAGGCCGATTTAGGTGAGACCATGGTAGCTTGCAGGTGGAGGTAGTTTAAACTATGGAGTCCCTTTTTAATTATGTCTCGGTTTTTCCCATGAGATCCCACAATCATGCTTGGAATATGGTACAAGGGTTATTAGTTGAAAGAAGATTTGGTTCAGCCCAATCTATGGTCAGGTGGTACATGGAAGTCCCTGACTTGGTTGGCTTCTGCATATGTTAATAAGATTTATTTTCCTATTGTTATCTATGAGTGTTTGTACTTGTTATTATGCTGATTTGATGGTTGAATCACCATGGTTAATATTATGCCTATGTGTTGGTTATAAGCATGGTTCTATGATGTACTCTAGCTATGGTTATTATTCATGATTTTATAAGTATTTGAATGGGTTGATGAGTGCATGGGCTAACAAGTGTTGTTGTAGCTAATTGAGAGGGAATTAGACCTTGGTGATTCTCAGGTGAAGTTCAAAGATTTAAGATCAGATATGCATTCATGACCTATAACGTATATGTTCACCATATGTTTGATGAAATGTCTAAGTTGTATTAGGCAGTCTAGTTCAAGTTTTGGCTTCAAGTTTGAATGTTTGGCATTATTATCATATTAATTTTGATTCTAGAAAGTTACAAGTAGTTTTGGGCAGTGGTTTGGAGGCTAGCATGGAAAAGTGGCTCATATCTTGGAACCGTAGGAAATAAATTGGGAAATTTAGGTCATAACTACATGGAAGGAGTCTTATGAGTGAGGTTATAGCCTCATAATCGCATGCATGATGTTTTTTGAGTGTGGTTGGGGTTTAGGTCAGTGGAAAAAGGGTTATTGCTTAGGGATTGACCACCTGGGGTGGTTTATAGCCTCCTGAGTGGTATGTGTTCTGTAAGGGATGTTAGTAAGTTGGCGGATTGTAGACCCCACTTTCGTCACTTGAACTTGGATGTCGAGTCATGTCATAGTATCACTCATCCTCACATTTACCCTGGGATATTATAAAAGCAACTAAATGTAGGGCGAGGCATTACAAAATGGTATCAGAGCTTTAAGGTTCAAACACTTGGACTGGATAGGATAGATGTGATTGTTATGCATGCATGTCATTTGTCAATGTGTTTGTTGTGCATGCATTACAGTGTCTATGGTTGTCATGTATGTAGTTGGTGTTACAATTTGAGTTATCATGCATAATGTGAGATGTTGATAAGTTGATGCCATTATATCTCTCTCTCTCTCTCTCTCTCTCTCTCTCTATATATATATATATATATATATATATATAGTGCTAATCTGGACCGATTTGTGCAGATGAGATAGCCTCCCCTGAATTTCACTAAGGTATGATTTTGATTATGTCTATGTTTGGTTTATCTAACATAGTATATTTACAGGAAGAAGAAGGTCATAGATGGAGAGAAGAATGGTGGACTATAGTTCGTGTGACTCTCCTTACCGATCAACTGAGTAGCAAGGAGATGATTACTCTCCTGACATAGCAAATACATTGAGAAGTTCGAATGTAGAAATCAGAAGTTGCAAGGTAGATAATGATAGGATAATTGAGTCGTAGGGAAGACTTGTTAGAGCTTAGGAAAAGAAAGAAAAGGTTAATACAGTGATCCTTAAGAGCCTATCAGATTTTCAAAGATAGGGACAACTAAGGATTAGTTATGGACAGGAGGAGAGGACTAATGGGGCATGTGATAGCAGGTCTCAGTCAAAATACAGGTTGGACAGAGATGACATGGTGAGAGGTGGCATATGGTTGGACACACTTGACAAGAGAGGTTGTGCTTATGTATTCTATTCTATTTATGGTTTAGAGATACATCATCATCATCACCGCCATTATCCTTATAGGAGTGAGAAAAATTACTTTCTAAATAAGTTCAAGAAAGCCAAGTCTCCTGCATTTGATGGAGAGATTAAGAAACCAGAAGATGCAGAAGCATGGTTGCTTAGGATGAAGAAGTTCTTGGAATTGCATGACTATACAAAGAGTATGAAATCCACAATAGTTATTTTTAGTATCAAAGGAAAAGAAGATATCTAGTGGCAAGATGTGAAGCGTGTCAGAGGCATCAAGGTAGAAGAGTTGAGTTGGCATGAGTTTAAAAGACTCTTTAGAAGAAGTACTTGTTTGAGAGATACTATGATATAAAGGATGAGGATTTATATGAGTTGAAGATGGGTTCTATGATAGACAAAGAGTACACAACTAAATTTTTTAGTTGTTGAGGTATGTGCCTTACCTCAAGGATGAGAAGATGAAGGTTCAAAGGTTCATCAATGGATTTCCATTAGCATTTAAGGACAAAATTGAGTATGATGAGCACTAGTCATTAGAGTAAGTCATGGAGGAGTTGAAGAATTTTTATGAGCAATATAAGCATAAGTATGAGCCTAAGCGTGATTGGAAAGGGGATGCTAATACTAAAGGAAAATGGCCTCAGAAGTGAGGAATACCTTAGGATGCAAATGAGAAATCAAATGTGGCTCCTTACAAGAAGTTCAATGCAGCTAAGAAGGGACATGGACCTTAGTCTAGAGAGCAACAAAATAAAGGAAGTGGAAAAGAACCGTTACAGTGTTGGATTTATGGGAAAGACCATTGCAAGAAGGATTTTCCATTGTACGAAGGTGGCAGGCCTTAGATCTATAGTGCTCAGGAGTCACAAAAAATTAGGGATGTTGGTCATAGCATTCCTCAGAGCTATGCGATACTCGATAACAAGCAGGTGGATCATCAAGCATCCATTATTGAGATGGAAGGTAAGCTCTGTGATCGAGTTGTTTCCATTTTTATTGCTATTAGATCTAATTATAGTTATGTTAGTCCTGACTTGGTGGATAAGTGTGGCTTGAATAAAGAAGTGCATGCAAAGTCTTGGCCGGTGCAGTTGGATACAAGGACCAAGAAAATATTTCATCATTGGGTGAGAGCTTGCACATTTGACCTAAATGGTAATTTTGGGTTCATATAGTATGATTTTATGTATGGATTGGTTGTTTACTCATAGTACCAAGGTAGATTGTTATGAGAAGGTTATTGAGTGCCTAGATGATGATGGAGAGAAGAGAATCTTGCAGGGAAAAAAGAAGTCGACATCAATGAGAATGGTTACAACCATTCAATCCAAGCACAGTTGTAGGAAAGGGTGTGCATTGCTTGCAGTGCATGTTTCTATTGACAAAGTGAAATATGTTGAGGATGATGAAGTCTTGAAGAGGCGTCATGTTTTGTAGTAGTTTCAGAATGTATTTCCGGCAGATATTTCAAAGTTACGGTCTCAAAGAGAAGTGGATTTCTTTATTGAGTTGGTAACAGGATCAACACTAGCATCAAAGGCATCGTACAAGATGAGCACTTTAGAATTGGTGGAAATGAAGTTGCAGCTTAAGAAAATGCTTGATAAGGGATACATAAGGCCAAGTGTATCACCTTAGGGTGCACTAGTGTTGTTTGTAAAGAAGAAGGACAGTACTCTTAGGTTGTGCATTTATTACAAGAAGTTGAACAAGGTAACCATCAAGAACAAGTATTCATTACCACATATCAATGACTTGTTTGATCAATTGAAGGGAGCAACAATGTTATCAAAGATTTATTTGAGATCAAGATATCATCAGGTGTGCATCAAAGAAGAAGACATCTACAAGACCACATTTTGTAACATGTACGGGAATTATGAGTTTGCGGTGGTTATGTTTGGTCTTCTTGACCACTCCATGTCAACTACCCTATAGTAGTACACTTTTTCACAAAGGGATGCCATCATGCTCGAGCTATCAGAATTGTAAATCCATTCTACAAGTTTGTAATGTAAATGGTCCTAGTAAGACCATATATGTATGTAACAACCTAGGTAATCATTTTATTTTGGCGAAAAATTTCATCCTAGGAGGTTTTGTCTCACTGACTCAACTGTGTTTCTAAACACAGAAGATCGGCAGAGGTTTTCCCTCCAACCTCACCCCAAAGATAGGGTGGAATTTATCATCAAGGTCTTAGGTGACTCCTAGTGTTTTAGTCGAATATTTTGTAAAAGTGATATGGAAATAATTCAAGTTAATTAGATAAATTATTTTATTACAAATCACTTGATCTAATAGATCATATTGAGTCGTAGAATTGGGTAATAAATTGAGGGTCTATAACGAACGGTTGTTCCCCCTCTGAGAGTTGAAATTATAATATCTTGATGTAAAAAATATTTTGGTTCATGGTCCCTCGTATTTAGACACCATGGATAAAATATTACAGGGTGGAAAAAATTATTAATCCCCTCAAGTGTCAATTAATTAAATTTTCTGGCAAAACAAATTAAAATCCTAAGCCAAAAATTCAATTAATTAGAGTCAAAATGAAAATCTTAGAGAAAGTGGAAAATTTCATGGGTATCAAGGAAATAAGTTTTTGGAGGTCCCCCCACCAAGGGAATATTGAAAATTTCAAGAAAAATTGAACCCTTGGGCCTTGGTGGTTAAGTCAAAGTCAATCTTTTGAGGAAATTAGCTCAAGATAATTAATTTTGAGCTAATAAAAAATGTATTAAATGAGAAATTCGAAAATTCCTCAAAAATAAAGATTGTCTACGATGAAGATTAAAAAATGATCAAATATTCATCCATGGTCGAGATTATTTTGACAGGAATCAAGCCAACTAGTCGTTATTTTCCACTTGGAGGAATTATCTATACATTAGGAGTCATTTTCTTCTCAAATTACAGATTTTTTTTGAGAAACCTCTAAGTCAAACTCTGCAACTGTAATAGTTTTCTAGAATTAATAGAAAAGACTTTGTTGTTTATTCATGGTGGTGTTCCTCTTCTATCCGCTGGTAATATTTTTCTGAATCATGTGCCTAAATTCTCTATTGAATTAAATTTTATAAGTTTTGTGTTTCAATAGCCATCAGTTGAATTATTTATTTGCATAGGTATTGGGTTTTAGAAAAATGTTCTAACTTGATTGATCTAGTAGGTATCTCTAGATCTTGAAGGTTTTAACGTGTATTTGGCCCCTTTTGAAGCTAAAAAAATTAAATTTAAGTGTGCAGAGATATAATCATGATTCAGATCTTAGGTATGAGGGGAAGTTTTCGGTTGGACCAACCAACTCCCAAATCGAGAGACCCAAGAGCCCATTGTGTTAAATTTCCAAGATCTATCTGATGATTGTTTGATTTGCAGAGATCTTATCATGGCTCAAAATTAAAAAAATCTCATTTACTCATTTATCTCCAATTCAATTGTGCAAATAAAGATAGATATGCTAATTAGAGCTTGAGATTTATTGTGAATATTGTAATATGATTTTTGTAAATAATTTTAACTTCTAACCCTTGCTTGGAGTTGGGGTTTTGGGTTTATTTTTATTCTTTGTATATATTGGGGTTTTGGGTTTTAAAATTTTATTTGTGCGGGTGGATTACAAAGCTAGATCTGAAGAATTGTTAAGGGTTTCAGTTCCTCAGAATTTTTTGAAAAGCGTTTCTAGAGGTGGATCTAGGCCTAGAAAGGCAAGATCCACCTTCTAATATTTCTCCTCCAAGGCCAAGGATAAGCTCTTCATTTTCAAGAAAATTTCAGTGATGGTTTGGGCAAATTTTGGAGATATGGGGTAAATCTGAAATTAATTTTTGCAGTGGTAAATTTTTGGGGTTTCATTGACTTTCTAGACCCAACGTTGAGCCCAGGAGGACCTTTCTAGGCTTGTCACTACCCTCTTTCTCCAGCGGCAACCCTTTTCCTCCCCTACAAGCCCTTTTCATGGCATTTTTCCTCTCTCTTTTCTCTGTGGCACCTTTCTTCTGCCCTCAGTAGCCTCCTAAAACCTCTCCAAACCCTGTCCTTTCTCCTTTCCCTAACGTTGTGTCTTATCTTGCCTTGTCTCTTGATGTAATCCTTTATTTCTCTTCATACCTCTTTGTCGTGGCTTCAAAGCATGGAAAATTTTAGGGGCAAATGTTCGCCCTTAGGCGAAATTAAGGGGTTTTAAATTTTTAGTGGGCGAATATTTTGTATCATTGTACATTTTTACAAATCGCCTCAAATAGCCCACCTTATTTTAAGGGAGAGGGTAAGAAAGGTAAATTTGGCCCTTGAAATTAGGAGTTACAACCTTCCATTCGCCCTAATTTTCAAGAATAGGTTTTATTTAAGTGAATCCTATGGGCCAAATACCATATTTATAAAAGAGGTATGGTAAATTAATAAAAATATAAATAAATGAGAAGTATGGTAAATAAATAAACATTTTTTATACTTACTCCATAAGTCACCTTATATATATGCAAGGGTGCAAACAAATAAAAATATAAGTAAAGTAGAGGTATGGTAAATAAATAAAACATCTTTTTATACTTACAGTTATGGTAAATAAATAAAAATATAAATAAACTAGACGTATGGTAAATAAATA
>APFE030288443.1:11541-25240 GCA_000404065.3 Pinus taeda | reverse complement strand
AGGGATAAATAGATTTCATCCCCCTAAGAGTGGTAGATGTGGAGTTAAGATGGATATAGGTTGGTTTTTATGATAACAAAGATATTAAATAGACTTAGGAAATTATATTGTAAAAATATCTTAAGGTGAATGGTTAAAGCTACATTTTGTCACTTCACAAAATTTAGTAAAAAATACCAATATCTCCATTAACATTGGTTTTTAACTTTTTCTAATTTAACAAAAATAATTCAAAACAATGAAACCTTATCACTCTTTCCACATCACCCTCGCAGAAGATTTCTCACCATTTTTCAAACATTCTCAATATGATATCTTCATGAAAAAGTTTAGGCACTGATGTTGGATTAGTTGTTTGAAAAATAAGTTGGTTTGTACAACCCATTCATCCTCTGTGCTATTCTTAGTTTGTCCTAATGATCTGTAGGGGTTGGAGCCATGCACCATATTTTCCTAAAAGGTGGAGATTGTTCACCAAAAGGAAATTAATCTACTTGTTACAATGCTATTAAAAAATGCGAGATGTATGTGAGGGTAGTGAATTATGCTAATAAGCAATTTAGATTGGGAGAGACGTAATTAAATTTATTATTTAATTGAGTATTTCCAATTAAAATAATAATAAATCTACATTTATATATTCATATATTGATTGGAAGGATTCTCACAATGGTCACTTCTTTCAATTAGATCCCCTTCAAGCCTTTGGGATACCTAATACTTTCTTATATAATATAGTTGGGGCTTGCTACTTGTTGGTATGTTCGGCTAAACAAACTTGATGGTTTTTGTTTTTTTGTTTGTTTGTTTGTTTTTTTTTTTTAATCTCGCAGTTGGAGTTAATGGAAAGTCTATGGAATAAGAAAGAAATTTGATAGCTTGAAAAAGTGGTAGCTTGACAAAAGTTGATGGTTGTTGGCATGTTTGGGTAAACAAACTTGATGGTTTTATTATTATTATTATTATTTATTTATTTATTTATTTTATTTATCTCGCAGTTGGAGTCTATGGAATAAGAAAGAAATTTGATAACTTGAAAAAGTGGTAGCTTGACAAAAGTTGTAGAGAAAAGATTAATCTCTCCTACCTTGATAAAACTCGTTGTCAATATCAACAACTAAAAGAACTTTGTTGTGGAATATTATCAAAACTAATAGAAGGATATGAAAGAGTGTATTGTAAGAACCTTGACAAAGACGACCACTGAAACTTGGAACATTGTTTGTAGGAAGAGAAAATTATTTTCTTTCTTCCAAACATGTATGTTAGTATATTACAGTTTAATGAATATGTTTTCTTATTATGATATATGGTTTCGTACTTTAACAAAACATTCACCAAGACTTCACAATGTTTTATTATTCAGTAAAAGATTTTCCAAGATCTTACAAGATTTTATAATTCAATGAAATATTCTCCATCACTGTACAAGATAATATAATCTGGTGAGATATTCGCCAAAAAAACTATATATACATATTATATTATTGATAAAATCGCCTCCCATTTTTCCTATGTATCATGGGGATTAGCCCATTTATTATACATATAAATTTAGGGTGGTTCTTAAAATTTTCCCTGCTTCAAAGGCCCTCATCCTCCAACGTTGTACCTTTTCAACCCTACAGGTGTCCTAGGCTTTTAAGGACTTGTGGATAGTTTTCTAGCCTCTTTTTAGTCCTTGGTACTCAAGGTTTTGTCCTCTAACTCTTACTTTTTACTTACAACAAGGTAACTATATCATCATAGTGACAAGCAATTATTGACATAAATCAATTTTCAAGTTCCCTGAGTCATTGATAAATCACTTAATTAATTTGGGCACCCATGGTTTGAATTGATTTCATAAGCTTTGATGGATGTTATGTCCATTAGGACTGTATAATAGAGATTTGAAACACTTCAACTGCATAAGCATTCTCCACTAATTGGTTATCGATTTCAAGCATATTTTACTAGCTCACTTGGAATTTTAGATAATCTTCATTGTCCCAATTATCACTCTTCATAACCTATTGATGTCATAAACTTATTTGTTGATCATTGAAGCATAAGTAGTTTATTTCTGTCCTAATTAATTCACTACTTCTATAAGCATTTTCTTGTTGCTCATAAAGAACAAAGGGCTTCTATCATTCACTGTAGGAGAATTATTCCCTATTGTGAACCCATTAAGCTCAAGTGCTGAAAACATTAAGATCTAATTCCATTTCTGGTATCTTGAATGTCTTGTTGTCTTTTAAGTGACTCAAAATCACTATGATATATATAATGTCTGAAGACTAGTTTCATCTTGGACAATTAGTATTGAACATTTTTTTTAGAGGTTTCTAGATTGATAAGTACCTTAATGTTATGCCCATTTATGTCAAAAAAAAAAAAGAATTTCCTTTCTAGTATCAAGTGCTCTCACTTGCTCATAAGGTTGTTGCCATTAGATAACAAACATCATGTTGAAAATTCGATACAAATCATCTTAGCATAGTTCTCTTATTGATACATAATTTCTCTTTTTCACTTTGGGAGACTTGAAGGTATTTTTGTTTAAATTAAATACCTTCTAAAAGTTGAATAAGCATTGACATCTTCTTACTTGACTAAGAATCATTGGAAGCTGGTACAAAAGTAGACTAAGAAAATTTACAACTCATACTGCAGCCTTTGGATAATTGTCATTTGCATATCATTTTGAATGATTAATAGCTAAAGGTAGATAAGTATTCATGCCATTTGTTTAAAGCACATTGTGCGACTTGTATAATCGTAAATCAACCTTTTGGCATCTAAAGTTTAGCTTCGAGATTAATTTTTGAAGAGTATTGGTTAAGAATATTTGCAAGAATCTCATTAGCTAAATATCTAAATTAGAAAGTGTTTTAAATGTTCATGATTTTGTGATTCTTATTTAGTACACAATTGGAATAGCATTAGATCTATCTAATTACTTTTGGTTCATTGATTAATATCCCTCATATTGGTAAGTTCCATCTTCATTGCATTTTTTGATATCTATCATTAGCTTATTGACATTCATTATTGTGATTGATATTGTCTCTTGAATATCGTTAATAAATACTTATCTATATAAATCACATAATAATAAAGTACTTGAAACATTAATAATCTCATATTAAGAATCGTGCATTAATCTCACATTGCATATCATTTTAAGTTAGTTGTGCATCTAAAAACTTACCCCCAAGCATAAGCTTGGTTGATATATTTCTAGGACAACCCTTCTCATCTATCTTGAGGGTCCCAGGCAACTCTTCGGTGGTTAACACGGTGACCTTGCAATTGGCAGAGCCATAGTCTCTGTAGTGCTGGAGGTACCGGGTGATAGGAACCTAACAGAAGGTATCGTTAATCAAGCCCTTGCTTGCTTCCTATTGGCCTCCTTCCCACAACTTACCTTGAAGCCCAACTTCAAAATAGTTAAGGGAAGGTCAAACTTAGAGTAGGCATTTAATTAAAATTAACCAAGATCTTTGCGTTTCACGTAGGTATTAGAAATTGCATTTCATATAGGACAGTAATGCATTAAAGCAGTGATTTTCCATCCGGTACTTGGTCTCAATTTTAAAAAGCAAGAATGTTGACTCCATAAGGCACTGGTCTCAAATATATATAAATTCAATCTAATCCTTAAAATATTTCGATATTTAACCAAGCGTTAGGCCACTCAACTATGTCTCCCAGACTACTTGGTTCCCAAATTGTCCTTCGTCATTTCATTTCCATAGGGTCTACCCCCCATAGCCTGTTGTTGGGAGACAACTAAACAAGAGAGGTTGGGGATCAGGGTGACAACCCTCGACCTAATTTGTTGTCACGGTGCATGTACAATCTGAGCGACAACATTTTTTTGCGCCATTGTTGGCGACCAAATTATTGGACCTTGTCTTTGTAGCGTTCATCTGAATCATCTTCATCTTCTCATCTCTCATCTTTCATTTTCTGGTAATATTAACCTGAATAAGTTCCTTGTCCTTGGTTCCCTTTACTAACTTATTTTCAAGCATCTTGGGTATTTAGAGTTAAATTTTTGTTTGAGTGGTGACTCCACTTCATTCATCTTCCATAGGGGCTTGTACTATGAGGAACCCAAGTAGCTTGGTTAATCCTAATCTGGATCCTAAAAAGGTTCTCAAAGTTTGATTACACAAGCTCTTTTCTCATACACTCCTTATTAATCTCAGGCAGGAAACTCTCTCTGATATCCATTCACTTTTTCTTGATCCTGTTCAGCAAGACATCATAGATGACTTGTATCTTCCTTGTAATTTCACTAACATTCAAGGTTATTCACGTGACCTTCTTGATAAGGGTTTGGATAAATTGTGTTATTTCCAAGGAAATAGTGTAATAAATGTTAAAGCTCATCTTAATAACTAAGCATTTTATGAATAAATGGGGTGTTGCTAGTGTTAATCATGAGGATTAAAAATGAAGCTTTTTATGCTTTCTTTGGAGGAATATGCTTTGGAATGGTTCACTGAGAAACCTGATCATTCTTTTGATTCATTAAAATCGATTATCATCATCATAAAGAATAAAGAAAATGAAACAATAGAAGAGTTTAATAAGAGGTTTAATGGTATCGTTAAAGAATTGCCTCAAGATTATAAACCTCATGAAAAGTATCTTTTGGATTTCTATATTGATGCCTTTAATGATGATACTTCTTATGAGTTGAGACATGCTAAAACCAATGATTATAAGGTTTCACATGCTCTAGCTGAGGAGCTTGAAAAGGATAAGAAAGCATCTGGGAAGTCTTAAATTCTAGGTTTTGATAGGGGTTCAACCAAATTGAAAGAATCTAAGGGAAAAGAGATTAAAGAAACTGATGATGACCCTATGCAAACATTACTACAAAAACTTGAAAGCATGGAGCTTAATCATGAAAATTTAATGTCTAACCATGATAAGGAAATAAGTACCTTGTAGGCTAGGTTGGTCCAAATGGAAAGATCTCAAGCACAAAATTTCCAACCTAGAAATAATAATAATCGAAATACTAATGCTTGGCAAAAAAAGGCCCATATAATGAGTAGAGATTGCCAAATTCACTTGAATCTTCCAATCTTGTGGATGAAGCTCTGAAGCTTTGCTTTATTATAGGGCCTGTGATTCTCTTCATACATAGGCTACTTGCCCCAATATAAACAGGATCATGGATAGTGGGATGCTTGGGGCAAGTAATCAAATAAATGTTGTTAGCAAGGAGAATCATTTATCTATGCAGGATTGATTGGAATTTAAAGAAAGTAGTCATGATGTCAGGGCCTTTACATCCTCCTATGTATCAATAACTTTGGTCATGAAAAGGGTTTGATGGTTGAATTATTTGGTGAAGATCCTTCTCGAGAGAAAGTCTTGGAGATTGCAAAATACAAAGGGTTAACTTATCAAAGAAGGAATAAGGATCAAAGTGATAATAAAATTACCCCTCGAAGTTTTAACCCTGGTTCAAGCTCTAGATTTGATATTGATTTGGGAGATTGCTTAAATAATGAAAAATTATGGGTTCCCGTTACCGAGATATTGAAGATTCCCTTCCAAAAGGATAAATTATTAAATGTTATTGAAGCTCCTCGTGTTGATGTTTCTCAAGAAAAGGCTCCCGAAACTGTCTATCAGGATTCCCCCATATATTTGCAAAGTATGCATTCATATAACAAAGAGCATCAAACATATTAAAAACATATTAAAAACAAATTTACATGCAAAAATTAAAGATTAAAAAACTACCGAAATGTTATATGGGATACTATGGAATATTTTGATGCTTTTGATCTTGAATCTATCCAAAGAGAAAAGAATAACTTGGCAGATGAAGTTGTTGTAGCAGCATCCAGTTTGCAGTTTTCTGATGAATTGATGAAGGATAAGGTTAAAATGGAAATTATTTTTATACCTTTTGTGCCTGATCATATGGAGCATTGGTAGGTTTCCGATGATGAAAAATAGGTGATCCACTTTCTAAATAATTTGGATGAATTTGAGAATTTTCAGATTAGTTGTAAGGAGGATGGATTTGATAACCATGAAGTTATAACAAATCCTACTCCCATAAATGTTGTAGCTTTAGAGAAAAACTTTGATTGACATGATGCTACACACACAAAAAAAAAGAAAAAAAAAAGAGATGAAAATAAGATGGATCCAGGGTAGCTCATTGAAGTAAACAATGGTACCTCTAGTGACCCTAAAATTGTGAAAATTGGTAAAGGTACTAGTGATGAAGAAAGAAATAAAATGATTAATTTACTTCATGAATATAAGGATGTTTTAGCATTTTCTTATGATGAGTCAAAAGGTTATAGGGAAGATGTCATGGAACACACTATCCCTTTAAAAGATGAAGATGCTAAACCCTTTCGTAAAAACTTAGGCAGATAAATCATAAGTTGTCTCCTTTAGTCCAAAACGAGCTTTCAAATATGCTTGCAACTAGTATTATTGCTCAAAATAGGCATTCAACATGGTGTTCTAACTTGGTGATTGTTAGAAAAAAGAATGGGACGATCAAACTTTGTGTCTATTTTAGAAACCTTAATCTAGCATATAAAAATGATAATTACCCTTTGCCAAACATGGAGACTATGTTGCAAAGAGTAACGGGTTCAGGAATGATGTCATTTCTAGATGGTTTTTCTGGGTATAAACAAGAATGGGTTAAGAAAGAAGACCAACACAAAACTACTTTAACCATAACGTGGGGTGCATTAGAATTCCTTTTGGATTTACTAACACTAGAGCTACCTTTCAAAGGGATATTAAGGGTTTAATTGGAAAAATCATTGAGATATATCAATATCATCTTATCATTTTTTCTGAGGATGGTATCAATCATATTTATCATCTCAGACAAGTTTTTGACAAATGTAGAGAGTTTGGAATCTCCTTGAATCATGCTAAATCTATATTTGGAGTAACTTAAGGGAAGTTTCTTGGTCACATCATCTCTAAAGATGGAATCAAGATAGATCTTGAAACGGTTGAGGAAATAAAAAAGATTCCTCTTCCTCATAATCTCAAATCCTCCAGTGATTCCTGGGAAAGACAAACTTTCTTAGGAGATTTATTCTGAATTGTGCGGAGATAGCCAAGCCTATTGTTGGTTATGATTCGGGTTGACCCAAGTTCAATCTATACTACACACCAACAAAAACCTTAATCACTCGCCCTTTCGGCAACAACCTGCAAGCATATCACAGTCTCACCCGAAGTGATTATGGGAGGATGCAGAACCAGGTTTTTGCAGCCTTGAAGGATGTGGAGATGTGGTATTATTATGTTTTCTTACACTTAATATTCATAAATCACTTCACTGCATTCATAAAACATATCATATAAACCCATAATCATCACTACGTTGTAATAAAATGCAACTATAATAAATTGCTACTCTACAAAAGATAATAAGAAAATATACACATGAGGACACCAATTTTATCGTGGTTCATCCCAATGTGGGACTACATCCACAATAACTATTGATTATAATAATAATTCTTACACAATAAACATTTCTTGACCTACGCACTAAGTTGCAGGTCATCTACTCACTCAGTTGCAGACTCAGGCCTTTGTGCACTCAACTGCAAAGCCTCGCCTTCTTTTCCTAACCACAGATCACAACAATACAACCATTTAGTTCAAGATGTGATGTCTCTCCTCTTAATTATTGATCCATATATATACTATTACATCGAGGGATATATCATCAAAATACCATGGTACATATACCATGGACTCCTTAAAACAATCTACGATGGTCCAAAAAGCATTCATCTTTTTCAACATTACATGATTTTACAAAAAGTAGGGGCTTCTACCCACTCCGATGCCCTTATACCGTGCGATATATTCCAATTGCTTCGCTTTGTGGTCCACTTGGCACTCCGCTGCTCTATTACGCGGTCCACTTAGCGCTCCGTTGCTGTACTACGTGGTCCGCTTGGCACTCCACTGCTCTACTACGTGGTCCACTTCGCACTCTATTGCACTCTCCACTACACACTTTTCTCCTCAAAATGTCGAGTCTTTACCAAAATTTAGGCCAAGTTGGCTATGCACAAGTCCCCAACACTCACATGTGACTTGTCCCAAGTCACTCAACTGCTTTGCCTCTAATTTTTGTTGCGATGTTGTAGGCCTCATTGAACTTCTATAGAATCTCTATGACTTGCTTCTCTTCATTGCATGCTTCCTCCAAGAGTGCCTCCATCACATGTCATGCATCCTTCTGCACCATTGTTTTCTCCCTTTGTCGAAGCTCTTGAATCTTCTCATATATTTCCTTTGATAGTTGGAGAGACTCACCCTTCCATGGCTAAGTCCTCTCTACTAATACATGTTCTTCCTTCTTTAGTTCCTCAATATTCTTCTAGAGGGCCTTTCTCTAATTGATTTTGGCAAGCTTCTACGAGATTGGTAGGGTCTTGCAGATGATCAAATCTCTTCCCATTGCTGTTGCTTCTGTTGAATCTCTTCCCGTAGTTTTTGTACCTTTAGATATTCCTGCAACGAAGTCCAAATTTGTAAGCTCTTGTTTAAAACCTTTCCACAGTCTTTCACTACTACGGAGATGCTGACAATTGTAGTCTTTAGGTTAGTCTCCCTCTACTCTCTTACTTCCTGCGGCATAGTTGGTTGCAGCTTCATTTGCATCTCACAGATCTGCATTTCATATTTAAAATACACATTTATAATCTTATGCTTGTATCCTTTCACTGCAAGGTCGAGATTCACAACCTTGTCCTCTATTGGCTCTTCTTCGTGGACATCAAGGTTAAGAATATCTTTACATGTTGCTTCAATTACCTCCTTGATCTTCTATTGTTGTTGGACTGCTTGATCCCTTTCTTGGATCATTTGGTCAAGCTTCTACTGTATTGAAGCCCACTCTTTTTCTACCTGAATTTTCAGCTGCGAGGTATGTTGTTCGCGCAACTTCAACTCTTCTATTATCTCCATGTGAAGCTTGTGTAGTCTTGGCAATGGTACTCCTGTGATGTTCATGTTGGAATGCTTCCACCCTTTTTCTTGTTGTTGTATCTCGGGAGAGCCAAACTGTAGTGCTCCGGCTGGTATTGGCACTAACCTTGTTGCAAGTGTAAGTTGTATTTTCCTTTCTTCTCCAATCCTTTGCTCTATCTGCGTGGGTTGTCTAAATGTTTGTGCCAAAATTTTAAGTTTTTCAACCCGCTGTTGCACACCTATGAGAAGTGTATCGTAGGGATCTTCCCACTTATTCCATGATTTTGTTGTCACCTCCTAAATTATATCCCCAATTTTCTCGAGGTCCCCATCAGTAAGGACCATTGGCATGATATCCTTCGCCTTATCTTCCTTCTACTTTTTCTTGATCTTTGTGGCAGCTTTTCCCTGTGCCTTTTTTTTTATTTTTCTGTGACAACTTGTTTTGTTTATGTCTTTTCAAACTCCTTATTTTGCTCATCTCCTTTAGGAGGATCCTAGTGACCCTCGTCATGTTGATCCTCTTCCTCTGATTCTTGCTCATCCTTATCTTTGTCCTTTCCACTCGCTTCACCATGTTGCAAGGTGTCATCTTCTATCGCACTATCTTTTGCCTCCGCCTCCGGTGCAGTCATCCATTTTGCGGGCCACTGTTGTACTAGTGCGAGGAGATCATATTCTGTCACTAAGTATGATAGAGGGTTCCATTTATTCTTTGTATCCCTATGGGCCTATATGTACACTTTTTGAAAATCGACCTTAAACTTTGCAACAATTCTATACTGTTTGTATAGGCTCAGCGATAGGCGAGAGTGCTTGTTCACCAACATATGCAAATCCATGTGATATAACATGAAAAACATCATGTTATCCATTGTTCATGACGCTTGGGTGGTATACCACAGTGAGGCATATCACATTTCTTCACATACATATGAAGCTACCAAAGGGAACTATGAATCCTCCAGCTCTCTCCATGCCAACATTGCAATTATTAAAATTAGCCAAGTGTAATGAAATGTTTTACCTTTTTTCCTGGACCTCGCGATAGTCATCCAGAAATTCTTTGCAAAGGTATTCGGCCCCAGTTATACTAAACCCCATTTGCGCACTGTGTAGCCAATGAAACCACCACTGCAGGGACTTCATTAGCCCGACACTTTCTCATGATCTTCCCAAACAATATGCGTGTTGCGAAGTGAACTGCCTGGTCACTGATTGAGTTTATATCATATCCCCTCTTTCCTTTTGTTAGATCGAACTTCTTCTTCATGCTCTTGGCTATGGCACGGTCTTCATCTTTTCCAACGAATTATTCTGTGAGGTTCTGCCCCTGATATGGCAGTCTAGTGATTCTCCATATCAACATTGGATCTATAGGGATCTTATTTCCATCCATAAGCATCCATCGTTCACCAGCCCGAGCAATTGTCACACACAAGTCATGCTCCCTGGACTTCTGCCGAAGGGTGGCACAATTAGCATGTTCATCAATCCTAGCTGTGCCAATCGATTTGCCCACTGTTGTGGCTCTAACCTTGTCACACCACTCTCCGAGTAGTTTACTTGTTTCAAATATTAGTCTGGTGTGAACTATGGATATTTCTTCCTGAAGTTGAAGTCGTAGTCTATGAACTTCAGCTGCGGTATTTTTCCAAGTAATTCCCCTGTAGGTGGTACTTCCTTTGACAGTAAGGGTGTGAAGGTGCCAAACTTCTCATCCTTCAAGTCTTTTATTGGTTTAGCATTCAATTTTTCAGTGGAATGTATGGTGGTAGAGGTGATGGAAATGTTGCGCCCTCTTTTTCCATCTGCTTTGCGTGCTCCACTTCTTCCTCACTATCTCTGATTGCTCGGGTTGTTGTTGAGGTTCAACATGTTTCTTATCATGTTTCTTCTTTGTTCTGTCTTCCTTGGTTGGTTTCTTCCATGGAGATCTTCGTTGTTTTTGTGATGATGTTGTTGTGGTTGATGGTGTTATAGGCATACCAGCTTCCATGATTATAGATAATCCCTTCTCATGAAAATTACGAACAATTTATTCGCAAGAATGCTCAGAAGACATACGACAGCAAGAATTTATGCAACTTCTTTGCAGTATCAACACTCGAAATTCAACATAGTTCCAAATATGGGCGGGACACGAATTTTTATAGCAATTTCAAGTTTCTAACCTCATCATTAGCTTATATTTTATGCAGATTATGTTCATTAATTGCATATCTATCCTTAGATCTTATCAATCTATCCTCATAAATGTAACTTTCCATGTCTTTTAACGTTAACTTTTCCCTTTTAACGGTCATATGTTTTCCAGCAAACTTTGACACATCCATATTGTTACGAACAACCTTTCTTACATCGCAGCTCCTATGTACTTCGACATAATCCAGAATGTGGTGAAGTAACTTCCTATGTCAAAAGCTCTCTGCATCATAGTTTATAGTCTAGTGCCCACTTTCAACTGTAGGTGGCACTAAAACTTTTCTCCTTTCTTCTTTAGAGTGAAGTTGTGGGGACAAGATTATCCCTGTACAACTTCAACCTACTACCATTTACTCTTTCTTGGACCAATTCTCCATTTAACTTCGATAATTGATTTGTGCCTCCATCAGTAATATGCTTGATATTGTAGGGGCCCAACCAATGCATCTTGAATTTTCCTGGAAATTTCATAAACTTATTGTCATAGAGGAGAACAAGGTCTCCTACCTAGAACTTCTTATGCTTAAGATGTTTATCATGCCAAGCCTTTTCTCTTTATTTTTGTATTTGTTGATGGAATCCTGCTATAAATTTGTCTTCCTCCAAAGCAATCACATGCTCTAAAATATTCCTTTGCGTCTTTGTGTAGTGTAGTCCACCACAATCCTGCTCTCAAAATATTCCGCGCAATAGTTTTTCCTATAGTGTCCACCAGTTGCGCCACCATGAGCTTCAGCTAGAATTATTTGTCTTTCATGTTCAAGAACATATCTGCACAATATTTCATCTGATCCCATCTTATATAATTGTCCTGCTATTAATGAAAAGTTAGTTGCCTTAACCACTAATTTTTTCTTTTGTTGTGTAGTATATTCTGAAGGAGCCATCCCTATGGTAAAAAACCAAATGATATCTGCAAAATGGTCATCTGCAACTCTTATTGCAAATAACTACGCATCAGGAAGATTATCCTCTATGTTGGTTAGTTCTTCCCCTGTTTCCAATATTGATATATGATTAGGTTTTGCATTCAGTCTTCCTGGTTTGACAATGATTTCAAAGTCATATTCCTGGAATAACAGTAACCATCTACAAGTACTTCCTCCCTCCTAAGACATGCTTATTAACCAAATACTTCAGTACAAAATGATCTGTAAACATTTTAAAGTGTGATCCCAGCAAATAGTGTCTAAATTTCTGCAAAGAATACACCATGGCTAGTCCTTCCCTTTCTGTAAATGTATAATTATTTTTTGCCTTAGATAAATTTCTACTTGCAAAAGCTATAGGGTGATCAATTTATCCTACACAAGCTTGTGCTAATACTACTCCCAAAGCTAACAAGAGGCATCCACATGGACATGGAATTCCTTATTCTAATCAGGAAACACTAATATAGGCGCAACTACCATTTTTTCTTTCAACATGTCGAGGCTCTTATGACATTCTTCATTCCACTGAAAAGTTACATCCTTCTTTAACAATTTCTTCATAGGTGCATTGATCTGTGCATACACCTTGATGAATTTCCTATAATACCCATTATGTCCCAATGTAATGTGAAGTTGTCTTACTGTCTTAGGTGGAGGAAAATTCACAATGATAGCAATCTTAGCAGGGTCCACCATTAGCCCTTGCTTGCAAACAACATGTCCCAACAATATTCCAAAAGGTACACAAAATATGCACTTCTTTAAGTTCAAAGAGATTTGATATTTTCTACGTGTGTCGAGCATAAGTCTTAAACTTCCAATATAGTTGCTCAACAATCCAAATATTGTCCAATCATAAAAGTATACTTCTAAACACTTATGGATATATTCATTAAAAGCTGCAACCACCACTCTAGGAAATATAGAAGGGGCATTATTTAATCCAAAATGCATTACTATCTATTGATATGAGTTCCATTCTGTAGCAAATTTGGTCTTAAGTCGATCTTTAGTTGCAATCCTAATTTGATGATAACCTAAAAATCCATCTGCAAATGAGTAAGCTTTCTGACCTCCTACATTTGTAGAAAATGTTGTAGATTCACAAGCTAATGCAATTTGCTAAAGCAAGAGACAGTAATCTACTTCTACTCTTTACAGTGGAATCCCATAAACATCAAGAAAACAATAATCAATAATGGAAGAGAAACGGAGGCACATAACACAATAAATATCCAGGAAAATCCACAACTCAAAACCCCACTATCTGTTTTGTATTAATCCAGAAAATCAAGATGAAATTACAATGCTTGTTCTCTGTAGAACAATCCCAGTACTCAGCAAATTCAATCTCCAACTCATAGGCAATCTCAAGGCCAAAGCTTAGCCTCTTCACAAGCTCTGCAAGTCTCTATTCTAATGTGTAATTCCTATGGAGGATAGATTGTATTTAAAGGAAAATAAAGTGTTAGGCCCCTATACTACTAGTGCAACCCCTTATTGTTATTAGTACAACCCCCTTATTATATTGTTGTACCCATGTAGTCCCCATATTGTTACTATTGTGCCCCATA
>APFE030288439.1:39206-70773 GCA_000404065.3 Pinus taeda | reverse complement strand
AAGCTTTGGTAAGAGACGAGAGGAGGCCAAAGCCTTAGACTCAAAATCCTCCATAAAAAGATTAGCGACAACAGGGGAAAAGGGGGAGCCCATGGCAACTCCGCAAGTCTGTTCATAGAATTCACCCTCGAAGCTGAAAAAGGTGGAGGTAAGGCAAAGCTCAACCAGCTTAGCCGTATCCGGGTCGGTGAGCTTATTGATCACCTCCATGGCCTCATTGATGGGAATGCAAGTATAAAGGGAGACCACGTCGAAACTTACCAGAATGTCATCGGGCTCAAGCTTAATTCTCTTCAGATCATCAATAAAAGAAGCTGAGTCTTTAACGAAGGACTCAGTCTGGCCAACTGAGGGCCTCAACTTTGCAGCGAGGAACTTGGCCAGGAGGTAAGTCATTTAAAACTAAGGGTCCAAAAAATAAATTAAAAAATAAATTAAATTATTACTAAATAAATATAGGATATACCTATGATATTATTTAATTTATTATATAATGTACCTAATTTATCTAATTCCCTAGTAAAACAATAATTAAATTTATCAAGAATAATTTTGGTTTGACTCGAGGCATTAGGTCAAAATTGGCCGTTGGAAAATTAGCCGTTGGAAATTTAGCCGTTGGAGTCTCTGCACACACTATTTAACAAGCTGGGCTGGATTGGTTCTTCAACTTGTCCTGACGATGAACCACACTGGTTGGTTCGAAACGCGTCGACAAAATAATATTCATGTGATTTCGCCGAAAATTCTCTAAATCAAATTTTACCTGACTCTAAGCAATTTCATACACATCATGCAGTTTTCTACTTAGCGCATTTGCCACATGATTATCCTTTCCTTTCAAATGTTTCATGTCAAAATAGAACTCACTTAGAAATGTGGTCCACCTAACTTGACAAAGATTTAAATTGGGTTTCTTAAAGAAGTTGGATAAACTAGTATAATTTGTCATGAGCAGAAATCTTTTCCCCAATAGGTAATGCCACCTAAACTTAGGAGCATGAATAATCGCAGTTAACTATAAATCGTAGGCCGAGTATATGTGTTCATGCACATTTAGCTTGTGGTATTCATAAGATATGACCATACCCTCTTGCATTAAAAATCCTCTAATTCCCTCCTCGCAAACATTTGTATACACGATAAATTGTTTATCCAGGTCCACAACTTTTAACATGGAGGTGGTTGTCAGTGAATACTTCAATTTTCAAAACTTTGTTGACATTCCTTTGTCCACTTAAACATTCTTCCCTTCCTTTGTAGGGAAGTTATGGGGTAGGCAATCATAGGAAACCCTTCAATAAAGTAATAGTAATACCCAACCAACCCCATGAATATCTAATATCTACAACATTCTTGGGAGTAGACCAATCCATGATGGTTTTGATTTTCCTAGGGTCCATAGGTAGACCTTCAAAAGAAATAACATGTCCCAAATATTTAATTTGTTCCTTAAAGAAATCACAATTGTTGAATTTAGCATAAAGTTAATTCTTCCTTAAGGTCTACAACACTACCCGAAGATGTTCATCATGCTCCTCTAGGTTTCTTGTATCGATCGAAACATCATCGATGAAAATCAAAATGAATTTATCTAAATAAGGTTGAAAAACGAATTCGTAATGACCATAGAGGGTTTAGAATGTTGTCTTATAAATATCTTTCTCCTTAATTATGGTTTAAAGGTAGACTCACCACAAATCAATCTTTAAAAACATAGTAGCGCCATTCACTTGGTTAAATAGATCATTGATTCTCGATGAAGGGTACTTTTTTTTTATAGTTAGATTGTTCAGTTGTCGATAATATATACATAATCCAAAAGGTACCATCTTTCATTTTCACAAATAACATCGAGGCTCCCTAGGGTGATACACTTGGAAGAATATATCTATTATCAAGTCATTCTTGCAGTTGTATTTTCAGCTTTGTTAACTCAAGGATTCTCATTAGGTAAGGTGTTTTTGATACCAAGGCTTCTCCTCAGACTAGCTCTATCATAAAATATATGTTATGCTTTGTCGAGAACCCAAAAATTTCTTCCGAAAACACATCAGCAAGTTCTCGTATAACTAGTATATTGTCAAGGGTAGTTATCTTGTCTTTAGAGTTGGTATACCCAACTTGCACCACATAAATTTGGCAGCCCTTTCATATACATTTTTTTAATTGATTTTCTAAGATAGATCGCAGCTTTATACCCCTTCGTATACCTTGTATATTTTTCCTATCCCCCACTTTAGTAAGAAAACTAACAGTCTTCACCTTACAATTCACTAAGGACCAATGTTTCTCCAACCAGTCTGTACCAATTAACATGTCATAAGATGCTAAGGGTAATATATTTAAAACCACCTTATTATGTTGACCTCTGATTTCTACATAACAACCCTCTACCTTGCCATGGGCTACTAAATTTAACACTTTTCACCTCACATAACTCAACTACCTTTGGGTTAATATAGCTCAAATTGGCACCCAGGTCTATTAAAATAGAGAGAGAGAGTGGTTAGCTAATTTACATTTGAATACCACCATCGTCGACTGGTACTCAGCTTGGTGATCGACCAATGCATCCTTAATTCGTGGAATAATATTTTCCACTTCCCCAACTATAGAGGCTTCTTGAATATTAGCAGTTGGTTCCACTCTGGTACCATGAGGGATAATCTTATAGTATTGGCACTCCTCACAGCCCCAACATTGTAGATGAGGCTTTTGTGATTGATTTAAGTCCATCTTACTCGATGCCTCTGTTTGTCTTTTTTAATTTCGGATTCAATTTTTCTACTGACTTTTCCCAAGAGGTCCATTTGTTTTTTTCCTGTATACACCTTTGTTTCCAACAAATTTCACATTCTTAGTATTTCGGAATTTTATATGTCCCTTCTTTTGGCAAACCTTTACTAGACTCCCCTTTCTGCTTCATCTGCTAGTAACAAATTCGAGCTTTTTGAATGGCTTTGTCCAACATTTTTGTGTTGTCGAATTCTAGGCTTTCTTTCATAAAAGCTTGCAAATTGCTGGTGAAATACTTCACTTTGGGATTTTCCTCTTGAATATAATGAATATATCTTAATAGTGAGGTAAACTTCATGATAAACTCATCCATAGGTTGTTGTCCCAATCTCAAGTCGTGGAAATCTATCTCTTTTTCATCATAATATAATTTTGTTAAGTACTTATCTTTAAAATGTTTCTAAAATTTGTGCCACGTTACCTCTTTCTCATTGATTCCTCGAACATTTTTAATTTCTTCCCACCATAAGATAGTTTTACCCTCCAACTGGTAGATTGCTAATCTAGCGTTAAGATTACCATCATAATCATAGATCTGAAAATATTTATTTATGTTAATTAAGCATGCTTCAATGACCTCTTATGTTTCTCCATCAAACATTAGAGGTTTAATTCATTTAAACTCCCCTTGAGGTTCATATTTCTTCCTTTTATTTGCCTTGCCTCTTGAAGAATTTTTAGATTCCTCTTCATTATCGATTTGACCTCCTTCAACCTCTAGGTGTTCCTCCCCTATTGTTGCATCTTAGCTCCATTTCCATTCATTGGGTTGTGATTTAGATGTTTCTGTTTCTAACTATCTGAAATTATTTTCATAATCCTTTCTTGCTTCAACCTCATTCTTTCATTATCAGCTCTCAGGTCTGTCATTTTAGCCCTTAATTGTTGGATTGTTTCCATCAATAGCGTGTTTGTGTTAAGAGTATTTTTGCCTAGCTCGACCCACATTTCTAGAGGGGATTCCATGTGATGCCTAGGGCCAACCCCTATTGATGGTCTCTTAGGTGGGGTGGCTCCCGCTCCTCTTCTCATCCTATTCTGTTACCTCTGTGCAACATTTAATACTATTGTTAATTCTCAAGTGCCTAATTAGGCTCTGGCTTTGTAACTTGTCTTTGATACCACGTGTAACATGTTCAACATCATTAAAAAAAATGTCATACTTACAATAAAACAAGGTAAATAAAAGGAAATTTATTTGTTTAAACACCAAGGATATGTATTGACCGACATACATTATTATAAGTTTACAACAATCCAATATATTGTCCTAGCTCCTATGTCATGGTTTGAACTTCACAATGAATTATTTTTTGATATGTTTCACATATTGGTATTAAACCAAACTCATTTAATATGAACCCACCTATATGAAGTTATACTAAACTTCATTAGTACTTGAAACCCCAACCCTGTATCAATAGTATAGTAATCGAGACTTTCTTGAAACTTCCCAAGGGCTACTCACAACACGTACATTAGACAACTGACATCTCCATCATCATTGATCTTGGTACCCATCCGATGGTTCCAATGGCTCATAGGACAGTTAGCCTATACTCCCCCCAAATTCTCTAGAAACTTTTATTTTGTTGTTGCATGGGTTGTCAGATTGTGTATATGTTGAACATTTAGAGTAGTGAATAGGTTACTTTATATAGAGTTTAGTTCTTATATAGTGAGATATGAGATATATTTTATGAGGCATAGGAATTTATTACGATATTTTTTAATAAGTAATATACTTATATAAATTAAATGGTGAGTAAAAGTTAGTATTTTTTGATTTTTTAAGTTATTTTTATTTTTAAAATAATTAAAAAAATAAATTTATAAAAATAAAATAAAATTATGGTATGAATTAAATTTATGTGTTTTATAAAAAAATATGGTTTAAAGAGTTAATAAATTAGTTCGAAAATTTACCAAAATTATGATAAAAATACTCAGAAATTTTAGTTATCAAATTATCGAAACTTCAAACTAAATTATAATTATCGAATTTTGAAATTTTAGGTGCCAAACTTTTTTTTTAATGGAATCGGAAAAAGATTGATTGCTTCGCCGACAAACCTAAAGCCAAACCTGCCAGCAAAATAACTGGCCAACAATGGTATGGGTATGACTTTGCTCGTATGTGAACGAAAACGTCTCCATGTAGCGGATCCAACATTAAAACCTGTTACATGACATACCTTCCCTTTATCAATCATATTTTTGAAATAACACTACGGATAACCTAACGTACGTATACTGAGTGCACAACTAGAACGGCATAGTCATGTTACAATAGAATATAGACTGCCATGAAATTTCTGGTGTTATTATGCATTCAAAAGAAATTTAAAGTAGGGTGCTGCTCAATCCAGCTCAGCTCAGCTCAACTCAACTGAATACCAAACGGAAACCGAACGCATCCAACTTTAATAAAGAGATGCAAAGTGCAAGGCAGACAGAGTTCTGGAAGAGCGGTCCCCTTACGTTAATAGTCTTTCTTCTCCTCAGGTACATCATCGTGATGATACGGCTGAAACTCGGGTGCTTGTTCAACAATCTAAGCAACCATATCTTTAATTATTACTTCTTCTAATAATCTTTGAAGAAAACCTAATGAATATCTCAATTGCATATTAATAAATATTTCAATTTCATATTTTATTTTAATTCCATATTTAAATATGATAATGGTTACCTAAAGCAATCATATCTCATTAAAGCTTAAACTCTGTCATGGGATACTAATCACATAAAAGCAGCATAGAACACAAGATCGTGTGTGAAAATGAGATGCTTGAATTAATAAATAAAAATTCACACATAAACCATTTACATAAAGCTGTACATTCTAAATATATTTCAAACATTATATAACATACATAGCAATAGAGAAGTTAGAACCATACCCTAAGAAATAGAAACTAATTTCTATCCTAAGGTCTCTTGAACGAGCTCACACTATTATAAGATTCTCCATTAACTTCAACACTTCCCTTAATGGAGAAGGGGTTCACAAATATGCCTAACATCTCCCTAAATATTTCAAACTCAATTTTGCCAATAGGCTTAGTGAAAATGTCTACAAAATTATCACATGAATTATCACATGTTTTACAATATACAAGATGCATTTCTTTTGATTGAAGTTTCTCCCTCACAAACTGGAAATGGCTATCAATGTCTTTATTGTTCTTGTGAAACACCATATTATTAACAAGTTTGATTGAACTCTCGTTGTCACATCTCACTGTTGTTGCCTCTTTATGTTCTTCCTCGACATCAACAAAACCGCCTCACATGTTGTTGCACACATAGCTTGATACTGTGCTTCCGCTGAAGACAATGAAACTGTGTTATGTTTCTTACTGCTCCATCTAATCACCCCCTATCCAATGTTGAATGCATAGCCTGTTATGGATCTGTGGTCGTCTACATTTCCAACCGAATCAGAATGTGTAAATCCTGTCAATCTAACATCAGAAGAATCAGTATAAGTAATACCATAGTCTATAAAATGTCTATAAAATGTTGCATCTCCCTCTTTAGAGCCATCCTCACTCTAAAGTTTATTGTTCTGCTATAGTGGTACTGCTACAGCCTTATATTGATCCATCTCAATCTTTCGAGTATACCTCTCACATACTTACCCTGGGATAGAAAAGTTTTCCTGAATCTCTCTAGATCGCAAGACCCAAACAATATCTTAATTCACCAAGGTCTTTCATTTCGAACGCCTGTGGCATTTGTTGCATACTTTTTTTGATTAGAGAAATAGCATCACCTGTAATAATTAAATCATCTACATACAAAGAAATCAACACTATGTGCCCATTTTCATCTTTCATGGTATACAAATTAGGGTCGTTTTTACTTCTGTTGTAACCAAGTTGCAAAAAAAATGAATCAATCTTTTCCTACGAGGACCTCAGTCCTTATTTTAGTCCATTTAGAGATTTCTTTAATCTACAGACTAAATGTTCTTTCCCTTTCTAGAGAAACCCCCAAGTTGCTCTAAATAAACCTCCTCTTTCAATTCCCCATTTAAAAATGCAGATTTTACATCTAGTTGGTGAATCATCCAATGTTTCTTAGTAGCTAAAGAAATCAACATTATGATAGTATTTAGTTTAGCTACGGGGACAAAGGTTTCTTCATAGTCAATTCCTTCTTTTTGTGAATACCCCTTTGCTACCAATATAGCTTTTAATTTATCTATGGTTCACTCTCCATTCATCTTGGGTTTATACAACCATTTACAGCCTATGGTTTGTTTCCCTTCAGGAAGTTCAACCAGCTCCCAAGTGTTGTTTCTGGATTCATATTCCTGTTCCATAGCTGTTTTCCATTCACTACATTAAACTGCTTCCTTATAACTAAAAGGTTCAACAACATTCATCATACTAGTTATAAAAGCATTTTCCCTATATCTTGCTGGCAACTGAGCTTTCCTACCCGATCTCCTCAGTGGTGGGGTAGCTTCAAGCCTTCTGTGATCATCATTTTCTCGACTTGGCTTGACAACTACATCATCTTCTCTCCCTTCCTGATGTTGTTGCATCTGGTGTTGCTCATTGCTATCACCTGATTCATCACCTCCTTCTTCCACCAACGAGGGTTGCTCATTGCTATCACCTGATTCATCACCTCCTTCTTCCACCAACGAGGGCACGTGCCATTTTTCCCTAGCACTCTCATGGCTTCCATCATTAACCTACTCATGAAACACTACATCTCTACTCGCAAACGCTTTATGAGTAGAGGGATTAAATAGTTTGTAAGCCTTAAATTCTATACAATACCCAATAAAAATACATTTGATGGCCTTTGAGTTAAGCTTCTTTCTATCTTCCTTTCAGATATGAGCAAAGGCTTTGTTGCCAAAAACTCTCAAATGCTTAACTGTAGACTTATAACCAAATAAAGCTTCAAAAGGAGTTTTAAAATTTAAACTTCTACATGCTGAGCTGGCGTCGACCTCACACCTGCTCAGCTTCACACAAACGATTCAGATCCAACACGCTGCCGGATTGGATGTACACCTCCAGGCATCTAACGTAGCCTCCTCCACGCGCAGAGATCTGCAATCCACGCGGCCTTCTCAGATGAAAGCCTAAAAAAATAATACACGTAGCATGCAGAGATAGGAAAAAAAAACACAGCCTTTTCCATTCACTTGTGCCGTTCTGAAAATAAAAAATCGAGTAATTGTGGTAGTTAAATCGGCGCGATTTTCTCGCCAAAATCCACGTTGATTTCATTTTAGTAGCATCAGCCTCTCACACATAGGTACCGACTTCCTGAACCCTTAGCGCTGTAGCTCTGGTACCATGTCAAAATGAGATGCTTGAATTAATAAATAAAAACTCACTTGTTAGTTTTACGAAGGAGAATTTGAACCACGAGAGCCTCGCTCAGCAGAACACTCTACATTTTCAGTATACTTCAAACATTATATAGCATAAATAGCAATAGGGAAGTTAGAACCATACCCTAAGAAATAGAAACTAATTCCTATCCTAAGGTCCCCTGAACCAACTCAAACTATTATAGCATTCTCCATTATCTTCAACATGGTGATTAATATTTTAATGTAAAAAAAATCAATTTATATTTTTTAAAAATAACAACCCTAATATCATTATAGGTTACAGTAGGTTACAGTGAGAAATATAGAAAGGAACTTAACCTATACAAATATAGAAAGAAACTTAACCTATACAAATAATAGTTAAAAGAATAATTTAAATTTACAAAATATATTGGAGGATATAATATTTATATATAAATATTATTAAGGAAATTTAGACTTCTGTGATCCATAGCAATTGTTTAAGAAACTTTTTGGCGAAATCACATAATTGATCATTTGTCGACGCGTTTCGAACCAACTATTATTATTAATTTTCTATTTTTTTTAATACAAATTCTTTTTAAATGGTAAGAAAATTACTTTTTAAATATTTGGTTAGTTTTAATATTTTATGGAGACAATTTTAAATTAGATTCATGTGAGGGAACATGTTATGAGATAGATTTCATAGCTTAAAATTTTAGAGAAATTATATATTTTAAAATTTTAAGGAATGATATAAAAAAAAAACAAATGTAGATGTTTAGTTTATTAAAATAGCTATTTATTTTAGAAAAATAAATATATGCATTACTTTATATAAGTCTCATTATCAAAAAACTAAAATATAATTTTGAAGAAAATAATGTAGAGAATGTACTATTTTACTATTGTGTTTTTTTAACTATATGAAATTTGAAAAAAAAAAAAAAAAAAAATAGAAATTTTGAACAAAAACTTGTCATTCTTTTTATTTTTTACTAGTTTGGTTTTTTAACTATAATGAAATTTGCAAAAAAAAATAAAATAAATAAATAATAGAAAATTTTAAACAAAAACTTGTCATTCTTATATTTTTAAGAATAGTTTTGGAGATGAATTTGTTCGTAGATGATCTTCAAATAATGTATTAGTTTTTTTTTGGGTAAGGAAAATATTTGTTTGAGATAATCTTTTAGTAAAGATTTTTTTTTTTACTTTTTAATTGAGAGATATGCTACCAAGGTCTTTACTTTGGTTAGACTAAAAGTTTAATTTAACCACTAAACTCTATGTAAAAATTAAATTTTGGTTAGATTAAATTATCTACTAAAAGTTTAATTTAACCATTAAATTCTATGTAAAAATTAAATTGAAGTTTAGTGAAAAATATTTTTAACATGATACTACCACCATAGGCATAAATCTAATAGGCTCCCTTAAGGTTCTCGATGAATCATGTTTTCCATTTGGACTTAGCTCAACCTATGGCATTTTTCTAAACAAGGAAGGAGAATAATAGAATGCCAAGCATTGTGGTTGTCACACTTCTCTTTTATTACACTACAAAGCTTTGACCCATGCACTTTACATGAGGATTTTAATTATGTACATTGAGTGACCAACAATACACAACTTACATAACATATGAACAATGGATACAAACAAACCAATTTTACAAGAAATGTAGCTTGTAGTTGTTATCGAATGTAATGATTTAAATATCGACCACTTATAAGGAGGGGGTCAATCCTCCCATCTATTGATTTTGACAACTTGAAATAATTGTGCATGAGATTTTAATTTAAAACAAATGGTCCAATCCACAAAGGTTAGAACTTTTTGTATTTCCCCTTTTCTTTGTGGGGTTTATCCCACTGTCAAACTAGGTCACCCACATCAAAGTTCTTTGCCTCATTAGATTTATTTATCATATTAATGCTTTACATGGTTCTGATGTGCAATAAATCATTCTTTGGCCTTATGTCTTTCTTCCTCAAGTTTAAGTAGTGTATCTATCCTGTTATAAACCAGAAGGCAAGGTCTATCTTGTGACTCTTGAGAGTGTTGCAAGGCCAGAAGATACAGATTTGAGGGAAAGATAACTTCTTTACAATAAACTAGGAAGTCTGGTGAGGTTCTTAGGGAAGGCTTTAAAGTTACAGAGTTAGCCTAAATAGCATTGGTCAAAGATTTATGCCAAGCACTTTTTAAAGAGAAGATGGTTTTCTTGATTATACGGATAAGATTCTTATTTGTGGATTCATCCAAACTATTTCCTTGAGGATAATAATTAGATGCATGTTTCAATATAATTTCATTTTCGAATGCAAATTCATAAAGTATCAATGATGAAAATTTAGTCACATTATCGAAAACAAGTGACGTAGGAACACCAAACCTGGTTATAATACTCCATTGCAAAAAGTGGATGAGTTCCTGGTAATTTACTTGTCTTAGAGGAACTACTTCTCACTGTTGAGTGAAGTAAACTGTCATTGTTAAGATATATCAGTGTTTCTTTGACAAATGATGAAAATTTTCTCTAACCACGTCAAGGCCCCACTATTGTAATGGCTCTTAAACTGCTACTGGTAGTAGTGGAGTGGTTGACCTCTGATCGTGGTTGACACATCTATGACATGCTTGGAACTTGTAGACATGAGCATGAGAATCCTTAAATAGAGTGGTCCAATAATATTTGGCCCTCATAATCTTATGTGTTGTAGTCTTTCTTGTATAGTGGCCACCTACCGATCCATCATGTGAATCTTTCAATACCTTCCATGTATCCCATAGTTCAAAGCACCTCAACAGGAAACAATTGTGGTTCTTCTGGAAAATCACTCCATGAACCAATTGGTAATATATATATTTTAGTCAGATTACCCTTTTTTCCTGTTTGATATTTGTAAGGAGAAGGTTCCATGCTCTATAAATCATCATAGATCTGTATTCCATGGTGTCATGGATGTGGACTTAGGAACATGTTCAATATTATACATTTTGATCTCCTGCTCCCATCCTAAAAGCTTTGCTCAAGAGCATCTCTTACTTAAGAATCTAGCTTTCATAGGCCATGACCCTTTATGGTATGAACTAGTTTTGAAATCTAATTCATATTCTTGAAGATTATTCATCCAGTTAGCCCTCTTCTCACCCAACTCTTGTTACACGGACAATTTTCTTACTGTTGGATGAGGTACAAATATGATTGTGTGAGATTTCAATATGTAGGTCTTGAAGTACTTAACAAACTTCTATACTGCATATGCTTGTTTTTTAATGGCAAGATAATTAAACTCGAACCATTTTAGACTAACACTCATAAAAGATATAAGTCGCTCATTTCCTTCAATGTCTTTCTGAGTGAGCATGACTACAATCAACGAATCTTAAGAAAATGTATAGAGTAGGAAATGTTTGCCATAATATTGACTAAAAAGTGTGTGTGCATTGGTAATAGCCTACTTAATTTGAGAAAAATCATCATTTTCCTGTTTATCCCATTTTTATACTGCATCTTTCTTGATAATCTCATGTATCGGTTTGACTATCTAATCATAATTGAAGATGAATTTTCTTAGCAAATTTATTTTTCCTAAGACAGACTGCATAGCTTTCTTATTCACTGGGAACGGGATCTGCATGATGTCTTTGACCCTCTGAACGTCTATCTTAATTCCTCTCTTTGTGAAGATGTGTCTTAGTAGAATCCATTCAGACACATTGAAGACTTTCTTCTTGGGATTAAGATAAATCCCATACTTTCAACAACTCTCGAAAAATTGTTTCAGATGACACATGTGATGTGATATTTTCTTAGAGTACATAGTAACATCATCCAAATAGACAACAACACTCTAACCTATCAGGCCATGAAAGATGATGCCCATTTCTCTTTGGAAAGTCACACTTGCATTTATAAGTCCAAATGGCAGCCTCTTGAAAGTGAATGTCCCCCATTTCATCCGGAAGGTAATTTTTAATTTGTCTAGTTCTACTACTAGAACTTGATTATAACTAGAGAAACCATCTAATAGAAAAAAACATTTTAGGCATAGATACACTCTGGAGTATCTACTCCATGGATGGCACTTGATAGTTATCTTTATTAGAAGCTCGATTAAAGTTGTGGAAATCTACACATAATCTTATCTCTCTAAACTTATTTCTTACTAGGACCAGATTTAAAACCCACATGGAATATATGACTTTAAACATGATTTGAGAATCCAACAACTTTCTCAATTCCTTCTGTATAAGGGGTTATAGTGTGGGATGAACTTTCTTTAGTTTCTTCTCGAACGGTTTCACTTCTTCTTTAATAGGGATGATGTTTAAGATAATACGAGTGTCATCAGTCTTTAAATCATTGTATTTCCATGCGAACACATCACATTACTTTTTCAATAAGAGGATAAATTCATGTTGTTCTTCTAGAGAAAAATAAGTACCAAGGTCACATACTTCAGATCTTTGGGATTTCCCAAATTGACTTGTTCATGTGTTCACTTTGAACTCTGAGTCTCTATATTGGTTGGCCCCTTAAATCAATTCTACAAGTTATATAACTTCCCGAGGGACAACACACCTTTTGGCATATTTTTCTTTTCATTGCATTAGATGCCTCCTACAAAGCCTGATCATGTTGATCCTCATTTATAAAAGCATCTTTGAATATGCAGAAATAGCCATAAAGTGTAGTATTTGTTGGTCGTCATTGAAAACATGTAAGTTAGTGACATTTTCTGGGACAAATAGTTTATATATAATTTCATTAGAAAAACCATTTTTCAATGGAGACATCTTGGCAGTTGCATTTTCTAATGCATCTTCTATATAATTTCTAATTCTATCAACAAAAACAATATCGAAAGCTTTGAAATGATTGATCAAATCCTGTACCTCTTGCTGATAATTTTTAATATGCAGTGAAAGACAGTGTACAGTATCTTGTACTTGACAAGTGACCACCTCTAAGTCACCAATTACCTTCAAAATTTCTACCTTTAGGTCAATAGCTTTCTTTAATATGAGTGTAAGTGCTTCATATTCGAAAGTATTATTGGTACACTCTAACTCCAAAAGGCATGAAAGGATATGCTTATTATTGTGTGAGTCTGTAAGAACACAACCAGCTCTTGAACTATCCTGTGTATTTGAACCATCAAAATAAAAAGTCCAAATATCACGAGATACTAAGATACTTCCTATACTAATATTACTACTATTAAGTACATCTATATTACATGTTTCATTTGCAACAATTGGAGAACAAGAAAGGAGCTATAGGTGTGTATCTTGTGGAACGATGATGGTTGTGCTTGATAACACTTGAGGTCAATCTCAAGGAAATAATTCCTAAAAATTAGATCATCAAAAGAGAGAGGATTCTTGTGGCCCTCTAGTGGTGTCGCGATGTGTTTCATGTTCGACTCATTGTTCACTCAAATGTGATTATTCCTACCCTTAGATGGAAGCCACAAATGTGACTAGTCCATTGTAAAATACCCTTGTAATTTGCTAGACCTATCTCTACTAAGGAGAATACAATAAGCTTCTGGTATGTCCACAATTACAATATTTATACATTTTCGAACTCGATCATCTTTTGATATTCTGATAAGAACATTCTTAACCACTCCAATAGCTTGGATAAGATACTTATCAAGTTGAATAATTTATGTATCATTTCTCTCCCATTTTGAGCTTATTTTCTTTGCTATAGATAATGGAATTACTTTTACAAATGCACCAGAGTGGACTAAACAATTATGGACATTATAATTGAAAATTTCAAATTTTAATAAAAATAAAGGGAAGAGAGCATTAGCTTCTAATATTAAAGCATTCACTATAGATTCAAGGGAACTAGAAGATTTACCTGACACCTTTTGAGAAGAGGAAGTTCTATCACCTACCGAAGGTTGTGAAAAGGTCTGAAAAGTAAGTGCATGTTGGCTTACAATATTTGTGATATCATAGATATAAATGTTGGCTCATGTCTTCTTCATATCTTCCACTATATTAAATCAATTGTTCACCTATAGTGGGAAATGTTGAAGTGTCTCTAGGAGTGACTTTATTTGACACTTCCAGAGTGTTGTACTTACCCTTATATTTGGAGGAAGTATTCTTGGACTTAGTTGGATCTCCAGACATGCTCTGATCATCCTAAGCATGCTTGACTAGTGGTGATATTCTTCTTATCAACTTCTCTTTTATTTTTTCTCTTGACAATTCCTATTCAAAGATGTTCCCTTTACTCCTTAGAAACTATCAACCATTTTTATTTTGAGGAGGGGCCTCATTCTATTGTGTTTCCTCATCATTCTTCTTATCAGCATTATAGATACAATGATATGCATTTAACGCATGTCCAACACTTTTTCTTTCTTCAACCGCCACAAATTATTCTATTTCTTTTGTTTATTTTGTATGCTCAGATGCTAATAGAGTATCCACAATGTTTGTAGGAAGAGTACTCATGTTGTGATTTCACTGAGGGCATGTCTTTTCTGAATGATATTATTGATGGAACGAATATTAGTTATCCATTCTGATACTTTTTATGTTCATCGCAACATTTGAGCTATGTGTAGACTTAGAAAGATGATTGTTCTCATTATTACTAATCCTTCTGAAAGGGAAGGACTTGGGATGCTTGCTTCTAGTGGAAGTCACACTTGACCTCTTCTTTAGCTCTGAGATTTTTATGGTGGGTGTCTTCACCATCCTATTCAAGCTTTTGATGTCTATTGATTCCCTTTATTCATCCTTACTAGAAGAAGGTTGTGACTTCCTACTAGTTTCTTTGGAGTCCTTTGATTTGTCATCATCCACAATATATCCAATTATGTGCAACTCCTCAACAATGATTTCTTATGTGAAATTCACTGCCAATGTTCCCTTTATGGTTATTTTCATGAATTGGGAAATGTTGGTGGGAAAGGCAGCAATGTAATGATCAATGGTTATTGAATCATGCAGTTCCTTGTCTGGGGGAAACTTATTCAATATACGATTGAAATTTTGATTAAAATATTTCACTTTCTCTTTTTCCCCCAAATTGATACTTACAGGATCTTTTAGCAACATGGTGAGATTCTTGTCATCAACAAAATTCCTAAGAAATAAATTTTTCAACTCCTTCCAAGTGTGGATTGAATTAATGAGAAAATTGTGGTACCATGTTGTTGCTCTACCTTCTAATGTATAAGGAAAACGTTTTCACGAAACATTATCATACCTCACCTTCAAATTCTGTAGATGCATGTAAAAGGCATCGAGGTGGTCTTCTTCCTTCATCTTCTTATCTGGATCATACTTTGAATCCATATTTTCCAGATGTCTTGCCATATTATGTAAATTGTTTGGAAGACAAAGAGGCCCTTCGGCCATCTAATATAAATCTTAGCCAACTAATTCCTCATCTCTACATTCTTCTTCCTTATTAGAATTTGAGGAATCTTCACTATATAATCCATCAAAGAGGTTGTTGGAAAGAACAATTGCATCATCCTCGTACCCTTCATTCAGAGGTGGAAGATGATTTTGATATTTTGTATCATTTGTGGATTCTACCAACTCCTCAAGAGTGGAAAAGACCAAATATTCCACTCTAGAAACCAAGATATGGTATTATTTGTATATTTCTTCTTCGGAAAACATGGAAGATTGTTTTCTCTAGGAATTAATATGATAGCCTTTACGAACGTATGGGTTATAGATTGAATTGCCCATATCTATTCGTAGGAAACTTTGAAAGTTGATTCTAAGCTAGGCTGAGAAGATCCTCTTGCTTCAAGAATCAAAGTCAAAATGGTGCTCGGAATGTTTCTACCTTGTTATAAATAAGAATGATTTGGGTTTGCAGAGTTATCAACCATAAAAAACTAGCTTCCCTCCTTCTAGCACCAGAATGTTGGCGGCACTGGAAACTACCAACATATAGGTGATCTCCCTAATATCAGATCTCAATTAAGCCTTAAATCATTTGGTGTACAAATCCCATCCATAATACGAATCAATTTTTTTTACTTAAATATATATTGGCTTTAGCTATCGACACAAGAGAGAAGTGAAAATGTCCTTTTGAATGAGCAAGCTAGTGCACCTTGCGGATGTTCGATTGCAGATGTATAAAGGTTCTCTTTCTACAGAGGGGAAAATGAAGTGAGCCTCTAGGAGAAAAGTAATAGTACTAACTCAATGGAGACAAACATAAAATGGAATTTTTTTTCTAACATCAAGCGAAATATTTCACAAGGATGCGACGATCATTATAAACATAACAACACATTTCCAAAAGAAGCACCGAAGTCACCAAAATAGTTCAATTACTCTAGTATTAATGAATGAAAATATGAACCATAAACATTCAAAGAATAGTCTCAGAAATAGTCACAATCCATGTGTGGAAGCATGTTTGTATATAAGGATTCAATATTAACCAAATGTCCCAAGATACATAAATACAATGAACACCACTAGCTCCAATAGTGGATCATTAGAACCACTACTTACTCCCTAAAAGCACTAACTCTGTATCTCTAATGCCTTGTGGGAGAAGCCAAGGTTAAAAGATATTTACATGAGAAAGGAGGATTTATTTATAACTTGAGGAATGACCTTTCACATCCTCATGGCTTTTGAATTTCCAACTTCTAGTGAGATTTGGAATTATACAACCTTTGGGATTCCAAATGACTTTTGGAATTACATGTGAATTTTGGTATTACTTGTCTTTTGGACTTCCATGAATCTTTAGTTCGTACATGACTTTTGGACATCCACTTATTTTTCTTTCACAATGAGTAAAAAAATACACGATGAATTCCATGTCATCATGTGATGAGTCTTGACATGCAACTATATTTGATGACTACGACTAATAGTGGTTGATGACATGGAATTTCTCCCATGGTGACATGGCTACCAACTGTATATTTATTCTTCATGAAAATTCAATCATTGATGTCCTCTACCCTCTAAAGGGTCTTTGATCAAATGGATTTTTTGGGGTGCTTTGATCATTAGGGTTCAAGTGTGTTCTTCATTCTTTCTTATCTCCCTTTGTTTGTTCTCCTTAGCCTATCTTCCTCATGCTTGCCATGATGTTTCTAGAATACTTGTATCTACAAATCACTCATGACGAGGAACCATCCACCTGAAAATATCCTATTCTGCCACATTTCATACATGTTTTATGTTCATGAATTTTAGGGACACTTAATGGGACAAAAGGGGATTCATGGCATATGGAAAGACTTTGAAAGGTTGAAGGGTTGAAGAGGGAAGGCTTCGGGGCTTTGGCATGTGCTCATGCACTGAAGAGGGAGATAGTCAAGGCATGATGCATGGGGCAAGTCTGAAAAATGTAAGGTAAGGGTTTCTTCTTCCCAAGTGCAATGTGCACTCAAGGGAGAGATGGAGGGAACAGGGCACACTCCTGAAGGTTGAAAGGTGAAGAATTAGGCCTCTGAGGTGTGTTCATGTGCTCAAGAGGCCCATGAAGGCTTAGGGCACACTCTTGAATCCTAATTCTTCATGCCTTGAGAGTGCTCTCATGCACTCAAAGGATCCAAGATGGTGCATGGTGGATTAGGGAAGGTTGAAGGGTGGATCTTAAGGCCTTCATGATGCGCTTATGCACTCAAGGAGGATGAATTTATTTAATTCAAAGGAGTGTTCTCAAGGAAGATTTGGTTTGAGGAGGGTGTAGTTTGGAGTAAGGAAGGGAGAAGAGGGTTAAGAAATGCACCTTGTGCCATTGTAGGACACATGGCACACTTCCAAACAATCAAGGATTCCCCATCAAGGCTTTGGAGAGTGCTCATGTGCTATTATCCTTAATAAGTTTGCTTTGGAACCAAAATTTCTCTAAGTTTCGAATATGAGGTGAGGGGCGAACAAGATGAATTTAGAAATTGAATCATGTGTGACACATATCAACTCATCAAAAAAAGTTAGAAAAACTTGAAAATTGATGAATATACATCAAAAATCCACTTTATACACATTCTCCAAGTGCAATGAGTGTAGTGTGCAACTATAATGCAAAAGTGTCGTTTTACAACAACAAAGGTGTTATGGCCACAAAAATGCACTAAAAGATGTTTTGATCAATGTGAAGACACTTGAGACCATCCAAGTACACTTGAAACACATAGAATAACATGGAACATCACTTGGTGATCAAAGCAACTCTAGATTTGATAGTGATAGTAGGTTCCAAAATTCAAATGTAGTGAATTTTTGGAGGTTGTTCTAGCAACAACAAAAATATTAGATTTTGGTGGAAAAACACATTAAAATTTCACATTTTTTTTGTATCTTTATAGGGAAAAATACCAAAAACAACTCATATTCATAGGAGTTCTAGAAAAAAAAATAAGAATTTTTTTTTTTTTACGAGTTTAAAATGGAAAACCAATTTTCAATTTTTTTCTGTCCCATTGGGAAGATTAATTTGTTAATTCGGAATTTATGAAATAATTACAAAATTATATTAAAATATTAAAAAATAATAATTGAGAAAATAGCTTTAGTCGATGCCAACACTACATCGCCCACTGGTCATCGTGGTCATGTGGCCCCAACAATTGGAAAGTTGATTCCAAGAATGGGCCCTATGCCTGTTAGGGACAACACAATTACGGGAAACAAGTAAGAGGGATCTTGCGAGCGCCTACCCACAATTGTGTCTCCCTCAACAGGGGGAGGGCCAATTCCCTATAGGGTTGCAGGTGGGTGCTCACAAGGTCCCTTTGCTTACAAGGGGCTACAGGACCATGGGCAAGAATTTATGAGTGCATGCCCGCTAGTGACTCACAACCCTGTGGGCCCCAATAGGTGGAGGGAAATTCCAAGAATTGGCCCTCTGTGAGGGGCCATTCTAGGAATCATCCCTCCACTTATCAGGGGTGGCATGGCTAGTGGGTGGGAACTATGAGCACTTGCCCATGATTGTGAAGTGCTTGGCAAGCGGAGTGCAAATTCCAAGAATTATCCCTCTTCCCACTCAGGGTCTCATGACCATGGGCCACAAGGGCTTCATTGGGGAAGCAATACCATACCATGTGGGTTCACATTGGGGGATATATAATGAGGAAAAAAAGGCATAATATATTGAGCATACATTAGGGAGTAAAGGGTTTTTATATTGTCAGGTATAAAAAATGGATCTCAAGGTTAATGAAATGATATAAAGGAGTATAAAAAATGTTAATTAAAAAATGGATACCTACAATATCTAGTGAAAGTTGGGGCTTTTTAAATTCAGAAAGGATATTGGGTTTATATTGGTAGGGGGATAAATAATGTGAATTTTAGAGGTATTCTCCAATGTGTAGTCAAATTAGGGGTATTGTTTAGTATGCCATGAATGCATGTGATCTATTAGAGGTTATTTGAGTGAAGCCCCCATGCCATGGGTGAGCACTATGACCACCTGCCCATTGGTCACATGCGGCCATACGACCCTCAACAAGTGGAAGGTCAATTCCCGTAATCGAGCATCCTCCTGTCGGGGGCCACATGGTCGTAGGCATGTGTTCTAAGCGCTCGCCTGGTTAAGAGGCGAAGGGTTGATTCTGGGAATCGACCCTCCTCTTGTCGGGGGATGTAGGGCCAACAGGTGTGCATCCCCAAGAAAGAGAAGGGTAGATTCCTAAAATCAGCCATCCACCTATCAAGGGTCGTAGGGCCGCAAGTGACTACCGGGCGAGTGCGGATAGTCGACTATGGTAATCATACCTCTGCCTTTCATGGACTGTAGGCTCGTGGGTGACTAGTAGATGAGCAATCACAGTGCCTACCCATGGCCTTGGCACAACTGATGGTTGAAGTTTTTTATTTACTTTTTTGTTTTTTAAAATAAAATATAATTTATATATTCCTTTTGTTTTTTGTTTTTAATTTATAAACTCATATTATAGTTTTGTATTTTCCATTTTTGTTATTTTTTTTTGTTAGTTTTTAATTTTTATTTATGTTGATGTTGTTTTTTTTTCTTATAGTTTTATGTTTTGTATTTCAATTTTTTATTTTATTTTATTTTAGATTTTATTATTTTTATGTTGTATTTATTTTTTGTTTGAATTTTCTTGGAAATTATAAAGTTTCCTTGTTAACTTTACTTTAAAACAAATTACTAACATATTCAACTTTTTTTAAATTCATGGTGTAAAGAAATTTTATTCCTATGGTAATAAAATATAAACTTATAATTTTTGTATTTTTATTAGGAAAATGACATCAAAGAAGGTATATGTGAATATTTTTGGATCAAGGCCAACAATTATAGCACCTAGAGTTGTAGTTAGACCCTTAATGAGTATTGCTGAATGAAACCGAACTAAGACACATGGTAAACATCAAGCAACTAGCCCCTCAAATTCATCAAAGGTTGCTTCAGAATGGAATATGGCATGAGAAATAAATAAAACAAAATTTACATGGTGTGTTAAATATAGTCAAAGCAATGAAGGTGTACAAATATATCTATATTGTGGCTGAATTGAATATGGTGAAAATTATGAGGTGATGGGCAAAGTATGCGACATATGTTTGGTGGTGAATACATATATTGTTTATGTTATTGTAAAATTTCCCAAGACAACTGAGAAGGTTAGATATTTCTTCTTAAAGATAAAATATGGTAGGTTAGAATATTCTACAGAGATGTGTAATGAAATGATAATAGATATTGCAAATTACATTGTAAGTTTTCTTATTTATAGTTTTGTGTTATGCATCATTGTAAATATCATTATACTTTTTACAATGTATTTATCATTGACATATTATATTTTGTTTGATAGGATTTTTCTAAGAGTATTTCAATTATGTTGGAGAGAATGTATTATACAATTCCAAATACTATGAATGTGATCAATATTTTCCACACAAAGATAGAAAAAGGCATTTGGAGAAAGAAGCAAAATACAATAGTTCCTGAAACTACAAGAATACATATAGGGGATCAAGAAAAATGGCTAAAATACATCAATAATGTTACTTTTGAAGTTGTGGAAGCTGAAGGTGAAGAATATGTTGTCATTAGTGACAATGAGATTAGAGCTCATGTTGAAAAGGAGAAAAGCTATAAAATACAAAAGAGAAGAATGCCCACAAATGTCTCTCTTCCAATTGATGATGAGGAGATTGTTTATTTGGAAGAAATAAAAAATTGGTCATTCAGAAAAAATCATAGCTGCCAATGATGATCATAGTGAAATATTTATAGGCAACAGGGAAATCATAACACCGGGTGTTTATTTAGAGGATGGAATTATGAAAACAAAACAAAATGTTATTTGAAATTAGTTGAGGAAGATAAACTTGCCTGATGGTAGCCATACATTTAAGATTAATGTCAACTAATTATATAAGCCAAATGAAGAGCAATCTAAATATCAAATTAGAAAGCCACATCACTTAAATGTTCATAACTTGAAAACATTGATTAGGTATAATATATATGCACATGTGCTTGATTATGTGGTTCTGGTTGATCCAATGGAAGTTCCCAACAAATATGCATTTGATAGTGAAGATGTTTTGAATACAAATATTACGTAATTGGGGGGAACCATTTTGCATATGCTAAAAGTCAATTAATGGAGAAATATCCCAATAACTTGCTTTTTGAAATAATGAAATGTATCATTTATGTTTATTTAACAGTTATAGAAGAAAAGTTATTTGCATGGGATCATAATACAAATAATGAGTATAGGATTCCTATGACTTCCATCCAAAGGGTAAGATTTATTCATAGTGAATTTGAAGAAAATTATGGTGTGGATAAGGAAAATGTTATTTTAAACTTTTGAAAGCAAAGTTGTATGGAAATAGGTTATCAAATTGAGGAAATCATTAATGAAAATGGTGGGAAAGTAAGTTCAGAGCTATCCATATGTATGGATAATATTTTCCGGTTAGGATTTATAACTATGAAGATATGGGATTTGATTAATGAGATTTTCAACATGTGGGAGAATGTTGGCATAAAAAATCAAAAGGTTAAAAATTCTAAACCCTTAATATGTACCAGAAGTAAGACAAGTCTTGAACTAAGAATCTTCCATATGATATGATTATCACACCATGGAGAGAAATGCAAGGAGTGGAGGATGATAGAATGATCAAATCAATATTATCTCATGTGAATTCAAGTGAATTATCATTGGCAATATGTGCAAGGAGTTTCAAAAGTAAGTTTGTTGAATTATTTTTACTTATTTTTGGACTATTATTTTCTTTGAAATATAACATACTATTTTTGGTAGTTTATTTTGTACATATCACTATATTAACATCTTTTACATTATTTATTTATTCATAAGGTTTATATGAAAATACAACAACAAATGGTTAAAATGTTGAATGAAGAGAGTCGGGATGGTGTTGTATGCTACTACCCAAATTCAACTTCTACAACAACACTAAAAGATTATTATCTTGCATTAAAAAAGGTACGTTGTTTTATACATTCACTTTTTCATATGTAAACTATTATTATTTTAGCACTTATAAAGATATTTGTTTATTTCATTAAATATGTTGAAGAAGGATGCAAATGCAGTACTGAATAGTTTCAAAACCTTTATTGAAAAAAATAATTTTGAAAGGCAGAGAAAGAAATGTCCTTAGAATGTGTAACTTGATCCTGGTCTTAATCATTACATTTAGAATGGGTTTGACATTATCCAATATTGAATAATACTAGGTGATTTTGAAGACATTGCAAATCCCATACCTAAAAGGGAATATTCCCTAGTTATTGTATATACTCCTCATGGTTTTAATTTCCCAAACATTTGATATGATAGTGAGCCTTATAGTTATCAAGCTTTTAATAAAGTGGTTACGATATTTCAAGAATTCACAAAATCACCAATTTGGATATTTGTGGCATTTCATTCGAACACACAATTTGCAATGATATTATCATGATTTAAGGGAAAAGAAAACTCAAGGATGCAGCTTACATGGTAAGACATTGAAATTTTATGTTTTTTAATGTTAAAAAATATTATTAATGTACAAGTTAATTGAATTTTTACTATTTCATGTTACAAGAAAAAGTCAAATCTTATTGATTGTGGAGATCAACCAATTAGAAGCAATTGAGAGTTCATTCATGTTGAATCTTGGACAAAAGATGATACCTATAAGCCTTTTCTTCTAAATCTAGTAGATGAAAAGAGTCATACCCAAGTACTCATTCATGATGTTGTTGTAAGAAAACTAACATATGAGGATAAAGATGCAAAAGAAGTGATAGTTAACATTTATCAAAAACCACAAACATTTATTAACTATCTTATAGATTTATGTTCAAATCAAGGAAATTGGGTATTAGACTTGTTCTCATGTTTAGGTAAGTTTTATTATATATTATTGAATTTTAATATTTTTTTTTTTAACTTTTATGTTTTTTATAATAATTTACTTAATTATTTCTTTTGTACTTGATGATTAGGTACAACACTAGCATGTTACCTACAAAGAGGAAGAAACTGCATAGCAATTGAAAAGACTCAATGCAATGCAGTTTAATTCAACAAAGAATTAATGTTATCCAATTTCTTCCAAATGCAATCCGAGAAGTTGGTTTGATGAAAAGGGATTTTAATGAATCATGTGTGGTATAAAAATAAAATGAACCTCAGCCACTGTTAGACAGAATGATTGGAAAGAGATAGTTTGGGAGATTTTCAGACATTAAAGATCCATTAGAAGAGGAAAATGAAGCTCTAGAGGATGATGGGCATGGATTATATGATATTGCTGATTAAATTTAAGTCATTCTTGCAAATCAAGCTCAATTTTGGGAACTATTCATTTTTTATACTTGTAATGTTTTGACATTGAGAATTTATGATAAGAATAAGTGTTCAATTATTGTTTTTATATGTTTAATATTTGCACTATCTGATTTTCACTTTAATGTTTACGTGAATCATTATTTCTTGAAAAATAATTTGTGAATATTATCATTTTTTTACATAAAATTCATAAAAAATGCTAATTAAAAAAATGTTAAATTTTGCCTTAAAAATCATTTATTTGACATGTCATTTTTAGGGGAAATTTTTTTTTTCTCAAAATCTATCTTTTTTCTTATTATATCTATATTATAAATGTATAGTCTTTTGTGAAATATTTAACATTATTGTTTTTTATTGACAATTTCTTGATGTACATCAAAATATTAATTAATGATACACACATATATATAGAAAATCTTAACTTTAAAAATATTGACATTTTTTTAACTATGCAGAAAAACAACGATTTCATTATGAAAAATTGAAAAGAAAAAAAAAAAACACTAACCTGAAAAGCACTTTAAAAAATCATGTCACGGAAGAAGAAGAAGAGGAGGACTTCAAAAAATGTTAAATTTAAAAAATTATTGATACTTAATAAATTAGAAAATTTAAAGTGTCAAAATTATGCCCCCCAAAAAAGGGGTTGATGCTACGTCAACACTTTTCGAAATCATTAAAAGCACTAAAGCACTAACATTTTTTAAAAAATGTTCATTAAGAAAATTTAAAGTGTCAAAAATATGCTCCAAAAAAAATTGTATTATGAATCAACACTTTTCAAAATCATATGATTTTTGCTACCTCTAAAAAAGTGAGAGCTCATCAAGCCCCTGTTTGATTGGTAATTGTGTTTAAGGTTTTAAACATGTTATGAAGCATGAAGTAGTGCATCCAAGAGTGATGATGAATCTCTTTCCTTAATTTGGATTTATCATTTTTCTCAACCTCCAATTTCAAATCTTCTCCTATTGAATTTTTTCATGTCATTTATCAACCTCATTTATGAGAAATTACTTCTCAATTTCATATTTTATGGATTTACAACATTTTTATTCAAAACTTTTCTCTCTTTTCTTTCCATCTCATAAATATTAGTTTCTAAATATTTAATTTTGTTTTCCCTTTTCTTTGAAGAAGAGGAAGGAACTAAATCTGGAACGATGTCTTCTTTATACATTCCAAAATTCCTATTACAAACATAGTTTAAAATTCATTACCTATGGTTTACCTATAGCCATGATTTGTTCACATTTCTTTTTGTTGGAGTTGAAGGAACCATTTTATTTAACCAAACTTTTATCAAAGACCCACAATATTGTTATACCATCCCAAACAAAACCCTGTTAGATTTTTCTTCAATGAACACCTATATGTTGATCAACAAAAACTGTCTAAAATATTTGGCTACAACAAGAAATTTGGAAATTCTACTAAAATTTAAAAAAAATTATCTTAGAAAGAAATGCCCATTCATCCTTAATTGTGCATTTTATGGAGATTTTTCCCGTAATTTACTCAAGTTATTATATTCCCCTCAAAACCTAGGTTCTAAAAATCCTTTATTTAGTCTCTTTTGCCTGCAAATAATATGCAAATTTTGTCCCTAGAAATAGTCTTCTATAGAAAATTTGGTTGCTAAATCACTTTGAAGGGAATTTCATTAGCTATAGGTAAAAAAGAACTGTAGAATTCAATTTTCTCAAAACATATTCATAGGGAAAAGCTAGTTATTCTTTTTCACAATTGTCCTCTATAATATTTGTTTTAAAGAAATAATGTTTCTAAGGAAGAAATAACATTCTTAAATATTGAAATACTTGAAATTATGTTGTTCCTATATATTGACATGGTCATATCAAAATGATGAGTAGAAGATGAGTATTGGGTGCTTATATGCTTGGGACAAAAAAGTATGCTTAATATTATTTGAAGGAGATCTACAGATGGCTAGTGAAAATTTGAATATTATCGCTAAATGAAAAAAGACGAGAGTTGGATAAATACTACAATTGCTGAAAGCTAAAACTGATGGAATGATAACAAGGAATTTTGATCTTTATTCATGGTTAAAAAAATGGAAAATTTTGTACTTTGTTGATGGTGGCAATCTAAAAATTTATAATGAAATCTAATACCCATAAACTTATGTTGGATAATGATTATACTACAAAGGTACATATGTTTAATTTTATCTTATTACTTGACTTTGATATGAAATATGAATTCTAATCACCTTTATTAGTGTTATTAAATAATAAAGATTGTTGCGAATTATTGTTTATACCATTAAACCATATAATATTCACATATAACCCCTATTAGTACAATTCAATCTAGTGAATGAATTTACTTGGAGTCAAACATACGAATAAATCATTAGAATACCAATCAATAATGTAAATAATTAATCGTCAATATTAATAGGCATAAGGGTACAAACATATTTTCTAGTTGGTGTGAATGAATGTGCTGGAGTCGAACACCTATAGAATCCACTAGTCAAAGGATATTGATGTATTCCCTCTTTTGATAGCAAAATAACCAAACATTAGGGCATGCAAGCCCCAACGTACTTTTATAGATCTATAATCTCAATCCTAAATAATGGACTGGATTCAATGGGATAAGATTTCTCAGAAGGTGGGCCTTAAAGAATTCCACATCACTCAAAAAAACCATAGATCACAAATGATTTTGAAGAACCATAATACAAAATTTAACTAACATGAAGAATTTTTCCCTTGAGGATTTTTCTCACAGTTTACATGGTTTTCAAGAAAAAATCATGTCTAACTGCGCTAGTAAACTAATCTTCACAATTGAACTTATTTTTATCTTTACTATTTTAGTTATCTATATTACTTTACTTGAAAAAGGGAAAATTCGAATGTGTGGGTATTTATTATGCATCCATGTGCATAACAGGAGTATAAATGTGTTCATTTTAAATTTTGAACAATATGATTTGATATATATGAGAACGTGAGGTACTAGCTACTTAGGTCGATATGAAGTTAAGAATTTTTAAAGAAGAAAGTGGTGCTTCAACTTGATGATTTTCTAGAACCATAGCTAAATGTAGTTATAATGCCTTTGGTTTTATTCTTCATTAATATTTGTTTGTAAAACCTCCCTTTTTATGCCATGCTAATATTTTAAATTGTGTTGCTTGCTATCTTTAATGCATAAAGAATTTGGTCATAGGAATGTTATAAATTCATTAATATCTTGTTCTAATGTAATCTCTCCAATGAATGTTCCCCATAGCTCTTTGGTCTCCTCTTCATATTGGAAAGGATGTTCAAATAAAGCTTCTAGATCTACTTGGTGTAGATGTGCTCATGGAAAATTTTCTCTTCTCTCGCTTTCTGAGATGTAAATCTATTTTTTAATTGCTACCAAAATTTAAGTTCTTGTAGTATCCTCCTTTACTCTACAACTCTTAATCATTCTTAAATTATTTATGTTGTTTGATAATCCCCATCTTTCACATGGATTGGTGTATGGGAGTCTTATAAAAAATATAAAAGATAAAAATCTCCATCTTAATAGAAATCTACTAAAAGAAAAAGCATCACACAAACTTAAAAAAAAAGCATTGTGTACTTAGATGATTCCTAGTGATATTAAGACCCTACTCTCACCAAGCTATTTGTAGACATGTGTTAGTTTTTTTCTTTCTTTCCATGAATCAAACATGCATGAATTAAAAATAAATAAATAAATAAAAATAAAAATGATCAATGCCATAATCCCTTTAGCGTCTCCCTGAAAATGGCACCAAAAATGTCAATCAATTTAATTTCTCAGATATTTGACATTAAATTATCAACTAAAAGTTTTTAAACATAGAAATGATACACTATATGTGTGTGGTTCAAGGCATTAATAGTCTTCCTAACCGGTCGCTACATAACAGAAATAAAACCAAAAAACACATAAACCAAGGCTAAAGGGGCTTATCTATTGGACACCGATTTTAAGGAATATATTTCTATAGATTTTACAGGATATTGTTATTACACAAGGCATTTGTTGCATTAATATCTCATTAGAGAAACCTTAAACTCAATCATAAAAGGATTCAGTTCATTATGGAAATTACATGTCTTAAGGTTCACACCACACCAAAGTAAAAGGTAGGGAAATGAAAAGTATCCTAAATCTATTAAGGTCACTGGGGTTGCCAATGATTTCTTTGATTGATAAGATATTTTCCTATCATGCTAACTACACTAGATTATCGTTGCACAACTTGAAGGGATGCAAATCCTAACTTTACCCTTTAGAAATTGATCATGTTCCTACAAAACAAAATAACTACATGAAATGGAAGTTCAATGATCAATGTAGGAAATAAAAGAAGCTACAAAAAGGAAGGAAATGGTATAGTGTGAGCCCTTTCCAACTAGTTCCAATGCTACTAATAAAAGCACCTCTTTAAACTACAATTAAAATTATATGTACAATAATACGATTTTTATTTATTAACTACAAACTAAATTAACAAAGTATATAATAGTGATTTCCTGTCTCTAAAATCTAGTCTAACATCTCATATTCTCCCCCTCAGTTTCTTACAGCTAATATTTATATACCACAAATGATATCTTTAAGATACAAAACCCACAAATCCTTTGTTTGTTCGTAGCAAAAGATCTAGGAAAATTTGTCTTAGAAAACCACCCATACTTCCCATGACTTTTACTTTATAATAAATTTTCTATATTGTTGGCTAAATGGCCATGTTTCTGATAAAACCCATGTCTTGAAGTTTCGATATTCATCTTCATCTACTCGCTAATGACCCCAAAAAATCACCTCTGCTAATTTGGCACATGTTTTGACTGAAAACATTTAACCATGCTTCGGAGCTTCATGTAATTGACCTAGACACAATCTCATGAACATAAAACCATCTTGAGACACTTGCCTTCAAAAACCCCAAATTGGAATTTCATCTAGAACCTCAAAAGTATGCCAATCATGGAGCTTGAGTATCCTACTAATATTGTGTATTGACAATAACCTTGATTTCGCTTTAGAATTTGTTATAACCCTATTTTCCACTACACCATAATGAGATAAACCCAGGTTAAATTTACCTCAGTTGTTAGCTAGAATGCATCCCCTTTCAATTTTTATTTTACTTAGGTTGGAGTTATTCCATGTTAAAAGGGTGAAATTACTTAATTGAGTAAGGTTTCATAATTATTTTGTCAAATTTTCTTAATTATTTCATAATTGAGGAAAAGCTCATAATTGAAAAAAAGAGGTTCTAGCATTAGAGGAAATTTTAGCCTAAAAATGGCCTCCTAAGGAAAAATGAAAAAGTAATAGTTAAAATAATGAAATAAGAGTTGTGAATTTTGGAGGAAAAAGAAGAAAACTATTTTTTTAATGTAAATTTGGCTTATCTCCTTATAGGTTTACTCAAATTTCCAGTGTAGACACTAGTTGGATGTGTAATTAAATTCAACATCCAATGAGTACCCATTATGCATACTTCTGAGAAGACCCACAATAATAAAAAATGAAGATACATTAAAAAATTTATCTTCATGCTTTTTAAAAGATATAGCCTTTTTAATTGTATCTTCAATTTTTATTAATATGGGTCTTCATAGAAGGATGGATGTAACAACACAAAATAAAACTAAAATTAATGTCTTAATGGAAAACAAATTCTTACAAATGAAATTACCTATATTACCTGTACTTGTAGTCTGAGAAGTGAACACAAAATTTTGGGGACGACTCTCCTCCCAACCGTAGGCTCAATTGTGCAGGATTCTGCTACAACTGGCCACCCCCGAGCCCTCAATCAACGACTACTACCAGTGCTCCTAAGTCTTCGTATACCATTCTCCCAAGAGAATGAAAGATATAATAACGGAATGATGGAATGCCAGAATGCCTCTCATCTTCCTTGCCATCTATTAAATAGAACAACATTGGATGGGCAACCACATGCACACACTCCATGTGTCTACATGCAACTTGATTTTTAGCCTTCTTTATTTCTTTACTTTTCTTTTGATTTTTAGTTTTCTTCTTTTATTTTCTTCTTTTCGATAGCTTTACTGATTCTTTTTATTGTTTTCTTTGTTTTATTTCTATTTATTCTTATTTAGAGCTTTAGTATAGTTATTACTATTTTTATTATTTTTATTTATTTTCTTATATATTTTTAAATATCATTTATGATTTATTATTTTTATTTATATTAAGTGATTTATTATTTAATTATATTATTATTATTTATTAGTTATTTGTTTATTATATATTTTATTTCTTATTTATTAATTATATTATTATTTTTTTATATAATTTATTATTTATATTAAAAGGGAGATATTCGTACTCTCCCACTTTAAGGAACTTCGTCCGAAGTTAGGTTTTTATTATTAATGATTATTTTTGTATTATTATTTTCTTCATGTTGCCAACACACTCTGCTGAACTTGTATAACCAGCATGCATCGAAAGTCCCCAACACCCTGGGAAATCTCAAGGAATCTCTATCCTTTTTCCACTTTCGGCACCAGGCACAAGCCTAATCCAGTCTGTATCCTAGTCCAAGGCTGGCCCCAAGGCTCGCGCCTGACTCAGACCTCATCTGCCCCAAGGCAGGCATCCGGTCCGGTACTCAATGACCCCGGGCATCTCGCAGGTTGGCTCACTCCATCCACAACTACTAAGGCGCACAACCGCAGGCATCGAAGTCCTTTACATCCCTTCCAGACTTTGCCATCCCAATCCAATAACAAGCACCTAGCCTGGAACATCAGGCACCAAGCCTGGAATCATCAGGCACCAAGCCTGGAACATCAGGCACTTGGCCTTCTCAAGATGGTCCCATAGCTCTTCAAGAGCTATCCATCAAGAGCTATACACAAGACAAAGGAACCACTGGCATATGTAGTGTTGATTGATTTTTGTCCCCAGCCCATATGGTGTTACTTATTCTCCCTCGTGCGTATGGGCTCGCATGAGATCATCAAATAAACTGGACCTCTCGGTCCAATATAGAGTCCTGTCAATCATTATACTCCAACATACAACCAATGCATTAGTTATACCATCATAGCATCATAGAAATTTATCCATATACCAAATTTTGCATGTCATCGTGAGAACATTCATCATAGGTAATCGCAACATTATGAATAATACATGCTATCATCATAAGTTATAACATCAACATCAATTACCTATAATCATGTAGTAAATGAATATGTCAATATATCCTGTCCTAACATCATAATCATAAAAACATTATTTAGATTCTCCATAAAGTATCGTCTTAGTTAAGGAGCATTATTCAACACATAGTTTAATCAAGTAAATAAGGAAAGTTTTGAAAAATAACAGCTGCATCTTCCCAGGTAGCTGACCCTGGGCTATATTCGTCCCATTGGACCTTGACTTGCTCAAACTCACGATTCCTCAGTCGACGAACCCAGTGGTCCAGTATACAGAATGGTTCGGCTTGAAGGGCTCCGTCCTCGGAAACCTCCAATTTGTCAAATTTCAAAACATGGGATGGGTCGGGTACATATTTTCTAAGCATAGAAACATGAAACACATTATGCAT